>AWOL01S0053975.1:0-13883 GCA_000715115.1 Nicotiana otophora | reverse complement strand
TATGGGTGACTAGAGCTGATTTGGGGGTCCATTGGTAGGCCCAATTAGGATGTGTATTCTACATTGAGCCGGATGTGTTGGCTCCATACTGCTATTATTGAGGGATGTTCCATTCGGTTGTTGTTGAGCTTATTCATGTTCTGTGATCTGTGAGTCACTCTTTTATACTGTGAGGAGTTATGATTCGTTGTTTATATGCACACATGGTGCAATTCTATTGGGGTCTTACAACGGAATTTGAGCGAGACAGGTATTTGGGTGATGCATGATTGATTGCGTATTGGTTATGTTCTTACGGGTTTTGCGTGGCATTGTGTCATTTGCTTTTCTGTGGTTATGGTAACGCACTTTGGGTACCTGATGTCGAATTTCGTGTGGTTATTGATTTTGAGCAGGGTAGCTTGAGGTATATGACATGGACTAGTATTTGGATGGGGTCACACATTGCAGCGGAGCTATGTTGAGGTATGAATCTTTGTGTTAGATTCGTGTGATGGTTCTATGGTGTGTGATGGATTTTCAGCATTTCGTTATGGCGGTACTTGTTAACCTTGTGGGACAGTTCTCTTGCTTGAGTCATTTTCCATGATTGAGTACATTTGGAATGTTGCTTATTGGTGCACGGATTGCACGGGTTGTGGCTTTAGATTGAATTGATGTGATATGTCACTATAGTGGTCATGTTGGATGAGATGAGGCCATTGGACCTATAATGAGTACTATCAGATTTGATTACAGCATGTTTGGAAGGATATATCGGAAGTCGGCTTAGAAATTTACTATAATTATTGTCGAAGGAGAGGGAACNTGAGATTTGAAGATGATTTGAGGTATTAGATGGTTTGTGTTACATGAGCTTATGAAGGATCTAGTTGAATTTCATTGCGGTATTATGGTAGTAATAGAGTATGGGAATTGTGAGTCATTATGTGTTTTGATCTATGGCTTTGAGCCAAGTGGGAGAGTCTGCTATCGACGAGATGATTGCACGATTATGTGTTGTATTGGTTTCGATTTGAGGCATACTTGTGAATCGGTTATGATTTGCAGATGTTGGTTTAGAGGATGAATTAAGCAATGGGATTTTTGGATGCATGATATACTGCACTTTATGAGTATATGGGAAATATTGAATGATTGAGTTGTAATTCGTAAAGGATATAGTGTGCATAGAGTAGGGATTCACTCAGTTGCTTAGAGGTGTGGATTACTTCTCAGGGTGCTGGTGTGCTAATGGGGCACGGGTTCGGTCCGTTTAGTCGGTTTAATTGAGATTTGAGCAGAGTGGAAGACACTTGAGAATGGTTCTAATGGATTCAAGATTTATATGTAGCAATTGGAAATTTTCAGGATTTGTATGTGGCTAGAAACTGAGATTTACATTAGATGGTGCCGACTCGCGATATTCCTATATCATTGTGGATTATACACTTCAGTATCAAAGAGGTGAACGAAAGCAGTTTTATGTTCACATAAGGTCTCTTCAGAGTGGGTGTGTCGGTTGTGGTGACTTGGGGTGCTTATGAGGAGATACAAAGGCTTATGAGCCTTCAAGCGGTGTGGTTTCATGCTAGGGTCTTGGGTGGTGAGTTTTGGTTGAGGATCGTGGTATTATGGCGAGGAGGAGTATCAACTTGAAGGTAATTCGGAAGGAACTCACAGAAATAGGGCAGCTTGATAGTAGGTTGGATCAGCACAGTATTGGCTATAATCGGTTCTTTGGGTACTTATGATATGGCGAGTCGCTACAAGTGTTTCATGGCAATGCTCTTGAGTTTTGGCGACCAGCGTGGCTTAGTTGAGTTAGAGAGATTCGGTTCTGATAGCTTGGTTATGTGCAAATGTGATTTGAAGGGTTCTCAATGGTTTCTACCATGGTTCGAGGAGTATATTTCCTACTAGCGTGAGGAGCATGTGGTGTATAGTGATTCTCTCCTGGATGAAATCAAATGGACGGTTCTTGGTTAATTGAGTATGTAGTTGCTTGTAACTCGAAGTGGATTATTAAGTTCTCGTATTTTTCATATGATGGCATAGTATATGCGGTGTGTTGTGTGGGATTGAGATTTGCATGAGCGAGGTCACGATTCAGTTTTGCAAGGAAGGCCATAAAATTCTTAGGCAGCATGGATGGTTTTAGATGACTAGGTAAATGATATTACTATTTGGTATTGCTTGATGAGAGTGTACATTTCAGAAGGGGCACTGTGTTTTGATCTATGGATACTTCATTGGTATTACGGCACTCTCCTGGTTGATCGACTACTGATATTCAATTTTGCTATTAGGCAGGGAAGAATTAGAGAAGTATTCCTCATGGGATGATCGTGTATGAGAGATGTGTTAGACATTTGGGCGGTGGAGTTGGGATCAGATATGGCGATTTGTGTGTTTTATGGATTTGGAGACTGGGAGTTCGCAGGAGCAGATTATTTCATGGTTGTGGATTGTGAAGTTGTGATCGAAGCTAGCCAGATGATAGTATGTGTTAGGATTCAGTCATTGTGGACTTTCAAAGGGTTATTTATCTAATTATGGGTGACTAGAGCTGATTTGGGGGTCCATTGGTAGGCCCAATTAGGATGTGTATTCTACATTGAGCCGGATGTGTTGGCTCCATACTGCTATTATTGAGGGATGTTCCATTCGGTTGTTGTTGAGCTTATTCATGTTCTGTGATCTGTGAGTCACTCTTTTATACTGTGAGGAGTTATGATTCGTTGTTTATATGCACACATGGTGCAATTCTATTGGGGTCTTACAACGGAATTTGAGCGAGACAGGTATTTGGGTGATGCATGATTGATTGCGTATTGGTTATGTTCTTACGGGTTTTGCGTGGCATTGTGTCATTTGCTTTTCTGTGGTTATGGTAACGCACTTTGGGTACCTGATGTCGAATTTCGTGTGGTTATTGATTTTGAGCAGGGTAGCTTGAGGTATATGACATGGACTAGTATTTGGATGGGGTCACACATTGCAGCGGAGCTATGTTGAGGTATGAATCTTTGTGTTAGATTCGTGTGATGGTTCTATGGTGTGTGATGGATTTTCAGCATTTCGTTATGGCGGTACTTGTTAACCTTGTGGGACAGTTCTCTTGCTTGAGTCATTTTCCATGATTGAGTACATTTGGAATGTTGCTTATTGGTGCACGGATTGCACAGGTTGTGGCTTTAGATTGAATTGATGTGATATGTCACTATAGTGGTCATGTTGGATGAGATGAGGCCATTGGACCTATAATGAGTACTATCAGATTTGATTACAGCATGTTTGGAAGGATATATCGGAAGTCGGCTTAGAAATTTACTATAATTATTGTCGAAGGAGAGGGAACTCCATGACTTGTTGATTTGATGAATGGTTATGCGTTCTGCGTGTTTCTTTCATCATCGGTAGTGTACGAAGGGTTTAAAATGGGATTTTGTTTGATATAACGTTTATTACCGATATTGGGTTATTTTGAGCAGCTACTGTACTTAGCAATTATTGCTATGAGTATTTGAGCTATCCTGTATATCATGTGATTACATCTTGGGTTATGGTTACGGCTTGATACAGCTTGTTCAGACTTATACGATGTGTAGATGCGAGATTATGATCTTATAGTAAATTTTGGATGTGGAAATTGGATTCTAAGGCTTATGGGCTAGGTTGAATTAAGAAATTTGAGTTATGTTGTGTTATCGAACCTATATGGGATAGGGTGACATGGGATCACCCCCAGGTATGTGCATGGTAAGGTTACA
This sequence comes from Nicotiana otophora, assembly GCA_000715115.1. NCBI lineage: Eukaryota > Viridiplantae > Streptophyta > Magnoliopsida > Solanales > Solanaceae > Nicotiana > Nicotiana otophora. Next base: position 10,131 of record AWOL01S0053975.1, on the reverse strand, counting down.
CGGCGGTTTGATGGCTTTGGGAACAATTCTTGGCACGTTCGAGGATGAACGTATGTTTCAGTAGGGGAGGACATAATGACCCGACCAATTGTTTTGAGCATTTGCACTTTGCTCGGTAGTTTACGGGCTTGAGTAGCTCGTATGATGTATTATGACTTTCCTGAATCGTCGGTTTTGGTTTTTCAGGTTACTCAAAATTAATTGATTCTCAACTAGGAAGCTTTAAATCGGAAGAGTTGACCAAGTTTTGACTTCTCAGTATTTGACCCCGGATTGGAGTTTTGATGGTTCTGTTAGCTTCGTTGGGTTATTTTGGCTTGAAATGGCGAGAAGTTGGATTTTTGGAAAGTTTGACCGGGAGTGGACTTTTATATCGGATTCAGATTGTGGTTCCGAGAATTAGAATAGCTTCGTTATGTCATTTGGGTCTTGTGTTCATTCCGGATTGATTTGCTACGTTTCGACACGAGTTTTGGAAGTTGAAAAGTTGAAAGTTCTTCAGGTTCGAATTGAGGTGCGATTCGTCGTTTCGATATTGTTAGGTGTGATTTGAGGCCTCGAGCAGGTCCGTGTTATGTTATGAGACTTGTCGGTATATTTGGATGGGGTCCTGAGTGGCTTGGGTGAGTTTCAGACGAGGTTCGGATTTGTTTGGATCATTTTTGGCAAAGTTGCTCGTGGCAAATCTGGTGTGATTGCACTTGCGCCTGGTTTGCGCATGTGCGATGGTCGCAGAAGCATTAGAGGAGTCGCAGAAACAAGAAGAGCCTGGGTGAGGAAGATCGCAGAAGCGGAGAAAAAAGCGTTAGTGCGGATACGCAGGTGCGAGGAATTGGAAGCGCAAGTGTGACGGTCTTTGCATAAGTGGAATTTGATACCACAAGTATGGGGTTTGCTGGGCAAGGCCATTTTCGCAGAAGCAAAGTTTTCCCTCAAAAGCGAAGGTCGCAGATGCGGCCATTTGACCGCAAATGCGGAATCGCTGGGCAGAATGTCATAAGTTTGAGGGTTGGTCATTTTTATCACATATTGAGCTATGAACTTCGGAATGGAGTGCTCTTTGGAGCAATTTTCATCACAAGGGTTGGGGTAAGTATTCTACACTCGGTTTTGATTGCATTTCATGAATCCATCTTCATTTTTAGCAATTGGATTGTGAATTTTAAAGAGGTAATTGGGGGTTTTGGCCAAAAGTTTCACAATATGAATTTTTGAGTTTTGAACATCGATTTGGAGTCGGAATTGAGTGAAACTAATATGGTTGGACTCGTAATTGAATGGGTTGTCGGATTGTTTGAGTTTTTTGGGTTCCGAAGAGCGGGTCCGAGTATGACTTTTGGTCGTTTTGGGTTTTGATTAAGGATTCGATCTTTATCATTTGGAATTATTTCCTTGAAATTTATTTGACGTATTTGAGTTGCTTTTGGCTTGTTTTGAGCCATTCATAGGTCGGTACATGCGAGATGGCATTTTCGGAGCATCGCTTGCCTTGCTCGGTATTGGAATTGGCTTGTTCGAGGTAAGTCACACTTCTAAACTTAATGCTGAGGGTATGAAACCCCGAATTACGTGTTATGTGATTGGTGTTGAATTGACACACATGCTAGGTGACGGCGTGTGGGCGTGCACCGTGTGATGTGGTACTGTGTAGTTACATGATCTTACATGTAACCATGAAATTCTAAGTACTTGAGCTATTGAGCTATGATCCATGCTAGAATCGATGTCTAGGCTACATGCTTATCCTGTTGGGACCCACTGAGGTCATTTATATTTTTGAGCTATCTGCTTTCATTGCATTACATACTCAGTCATACGCATTCATATGCGTATCATATCTCAGTATCTGTTACTATTTATTGATACATCACTTCATTATTTTTGGGCTAATATTTCATGACATTGAGAGACTGATGACTCAGTGAGGCTGAGAGTCTGATGGTGAGGAGATATATATATATATATATGTGTGTGTGTGTGGAATCGGGCTGCACGCCGCAACATGTTTTACTGATTTACGCCATGATTGGCTTGTTATAGCGCTTGGTCTGAAGGAGCCCCTCCGGAGTCTTTACTCACTCCAGTGAGCGCAGGTACCTACTGAGTGCTAGCGCCAAGTGATTGGGAGGACTGAGTGGCTGTGAGGACTGAGTGGCTGTGAGGAATGAGTGACTGGGAGGACTGAGTGGCTGTGAGGAATGAGTGACTGGGAGGACTGAGTGAACTGATACTCTGAGAGTATGCATATGGTTTTATCACCGAGTCGCATCGTATTTGACATGCACATGAAATACAAGCATAGAGATGTTGGATGCTGATGTTGCTGTGTTCGATGTGAGCTAGATTTGAAGATGTACCTGTGTCCCGGTGGTTGCTGCTTCTTTGTTCGTGGTAGCCTTAGATCTATAAAAATCTGTTTATGTACTTTTCAAACATACGATGTATTTACTTCATTTCAGCTTTATAAACTCTATTCTTAGAAGCTCATGATTTGTACTACCAGTTCTTGGGGAATATATAAGATTAAGATTTTTCTTTACTTAAATTGCTTTAATAATTGTTATTGGAATTGGATATTTCATAATTGGCTTACCTAGCGGGTTGGGTTAGGTGCCATCACGATTAGTCGGATTTTGGGTCGTGACATGAACCGATTGTGATAGGGAGAACTTATCATAACTTGGCTAGATAAGTACAAGTGGTGTTGCATATTAAATAATACATCACATACTAAATTTTATTTTGGCAGTTTTGTTCTCATAACCAATGGTTTAGATATAATTGGAGGCATACAACTTCTACTAAACCAACTTGGATTTAAACCAGTATTTAACAAGCTAAATTATCATAATTTATATTCTGGAACTGTGCTCTAATAATTTGTGCAATCAATCTTGCAGAAGCCAAACTGCAAGTTGATAACAAATGCACATGTGACCATAAAATAGATGCATCTATTAAAATCATATAATAGTAAACGGCCCACATGGCAGGTGATTGGGCCCATATATTTATCACCTTTTATTCGTTCCAAAAATCAAGGGATTCAATCCCAACCTTAACTGGTATATCATGAGAATAAGCAGCATAAGAGAATTCTTGAAAAATCTTATATTTTTTCAATATATGCCAATGTAATTCTCAATTAATTTTTCGTATCATAATTGAACCAAGATGGTCACCCGGTCATGCCAACTAATATTTGTTTCAGTAAACCTTTAGTTTACTCGTGACATATGATTCCATCATCATACTTATACTTGTGTAGTACAAATAGAAAGAAAATCGGGTAATCTTTCATATTTACCCATTATGATTATAGAAATATGAAGATATTCTTCATTTCATTTATAGTCTCAATATGCCAACCATTTTGACTTATACATTTGAAACTCAAAAAGTTTCTTTTGAGACTTTACAATATCAACGTTGTGAATAATTTTATTCATCCAGTTAGTAACAAATTAATTTTTCTGGAGCTCTTAACAACTTTTGTACTACAAGATATTTTGTCACATCATTCATATGGTAAATGTCTCCTTCGCGGAGAAAATTGTATCATAATAAATTGTCATGGTCAAATTATCATAAGCAAAATTATTTCTTGCTATAATTTTTCCTTTAATAACCTTTTATAAGGCACAACAAAATATTTTTTGGCGTATCACATATACGCGACCAATGATATATTCATGTAACCACACAAAAATATTTATTTTCTTTATTTCACTCAAAGCTCCCTAGAGGTGAGTTGTGTGGTATTCATCTAATCATGTATTGCATGTCTTTATTCATTACTTTTATCACATATTGCCACATTCACCGTTAGGAATGGGTATGCATTCTGAATACTTATCACAAGTCACGTTCTCTTCAAGGAATGAATCATAATCAGCGGTGTGCTTTATTATTTTTCATACCAATTTGATGGTAAACATTGCCTTCACATTTTGAAGGACTATTTTTAGAACCCTTATTGTTCTCCTCATAGTGATGATTATTATTATTTTGATCTTTGAAACGCCCATGTTCATTATTCAACCACTTGTCTTCATTTAGACTAATTATGTGCCGCTACCACATTCACTTCAAGAATGGAGCAAATCAAGTGGGAAAATATTCATGCCTTTTCATAAAAAATATATTATTTTTATTTAGTCATCATTATATCATCAATATGGTATAGTGAGACTCAAATACAATGTATTACCAATATAAAGGCATGTTAGGCCATAATGAATTGGGACTCAAACCCAACTCTTATCATCACGGAGCATCAGAACTTGATTCTGATGTCTTACCCTCATGGTGCATTGTGACTTGAAATCATTGAAGTTGATATCATTAATAGTAAAGGACAAAAACAATTTCAAATATGAAGGAAATGCTTACCTCTTGAGTTAAGCGCTTCATAATGTCATTTGGATATAATTCTCAACAATAGACTTTCGTTTACTCAAATCATCTAAGTAATTAGTGTTAAACATATATATGAAAATACAAAATAATATTAAAAATTCACATGTGGTCTTTGCTGCAATAAGCTTACTTCAAGATAAAAGTGATATGACCAGAACATTAAAGAAAAATGATGTATCAAATAGAATAATATAGTACTACTAGTTACCATGCATTTTTGTGGAAACTAAGTATTATGCTCTCTAGAAAAACAAAGAGATATAGCACAACCTTTAGGTTAATTAGGATTAAAAAAAATAGGGGACAAATCTCTGTCTACTATCTACTACTATATGCTTTCCATATAGAAATGACTCAACATGTTAATTTGATAAAAACTATCATCAATGAAAAATTTGGTGTAGTACATACTTCATGTACTAATATTTTATCTTATTAAAATAAAATAGTTACGAGTATTATTATTATAATATTATATTTGACAGTAAACTAATGTATAACCATTATACTAGGCATACTAAAATCGTATTATAAGGTAAAACCATAAGCATACACAATAAAGTATAATTTTAATTTTGTAGATTATTTAGTATACCGCATGCCACCTATTATTTAGTTCATGAAAATTTAACAAGGTGACATCCTTAGCAGCCACATAAATACTAATTTTCTAATAACCAGACCATTGCTTATTCTAAATATTGGTATAAACTTATCTGGTTTAAAGCTCGGACTTGTTGCTGTAGCAGAAAGACGTGCCTGTAACACAGAAGTGGAATTCAACCTTGAGGTTAGACACTTCGTGTTGATAACATGTTATGAAATATAACTCAAAATGACAATATAAAACAAGAAAAAACAAGCTAAGAGATATAGAGAGAAAGAGATGAGAGATTCTTATTTCTTCTTCAATTGTGTGTTTCTTCCTATATATTACAAGGCCTTTATATAGGCATAAAAAGTGAAGAAACATATATCATTGAATATGTCATTAAGCATAGAAATATGTCATTGAATATGTCATTAAACATTTGAGAAGATCATGGAGGATGTAACGACCCTGTTGGTCATTTTGAGAATTTAAGCACCGTTCGACGGCTTAAGGCCCTGAGCAGCTTCGTATTATGAGTATTGAATTGCGTGCGTTATTGAATTTAGTTACCGGATGATTCAGAGTGATTTGGGACACTTAGACCCTAAAACGGAAGCTTAAGTCTTATGATTTTGACCATAGTTAGAACTGTGAGAAGACGACTCCGGAATGGAGTTTCGTCGGTTCCGTTAGCTCCGTTAGGTAATTTTGGACTCAGGGGCGTGTCCGGATTGTGTTTTTGAGGAATGAAGTTCATTTAGACTTGAAATAGTGAAAATCAAACTTTTGGAGATTTTGACCGGTAGTGGAATTTTTTATATCGGGGACGGAATCCGATTCTGGAAGATTAAGTAGGTTCGTAATATTGAATATGACTTGTGCGCAAAATTTAGGGTCAATTGGACGTGGTTTGATAGGTTTCGGTATTGGTTGTAGAAATTTAAAGTTTCAAGTTCATTAAGTTTTTATTGGAGGGTGATTCGTGTTTTTAGCATTGTTTGGTGTGATGTGAGGGCTCGACTAAGTTCGTATGGTATTTTAGGACTTTTTGGTATATTTGGTTGAGGTCCCAGGGGCCTCGGGTGTGTTTCAGATACTTAATGGATTGAATTTGAACTTAGGCAAATGGCTGAAGCTTCTGGTTTCTGGTATTTTTGCACCTGCGGTGGGGAAACCGTAGGTGCGGGATCGCACGTGCGGAGTAAAGGGCGCAGGTATGCTGTTGGTCAAGAAGGCCTATGAGCGCAGGTGCGGAAGTCAAGCCGCAGGAGCGGGATTGCAGGTGCAGACCAAAGCTCACAGATGCGGACCCAGCCAGTTAAGCCATTTTTGCACCTGCGATGAGTTTTCCGCAGGTGCAGTTGAAGGCTCGCATAAGCGAGTTTGCTGGGTAGAAAATAGGATTTCGAGGGTTGATTTCTCATTTCCAATTATGGGACTTTGAGAGCTCGGATTGGGCAATTATTTGATGGATTTTCAGAGAAAGCTTCTGGGTAATGATTCTTAACTTCTTTATGGTTATATTCCACTAATCTATGGTTGATTTCATCATTTTATTTCGTATTTGGATTGAAATTTTGGGGCAAATGGGAAGAAGTTCTTCGACTAAGATTTTTGGGTTTTGATTGAGATTTTGACATCGGATTTGGATTATTTTGGTATGGTTGGACTCATGAGTGAATTGGTGTTCACATTTTGTGACTTTTACCCGATTCTCAAACGTGGGCCCAGGGTGACGTTGTGGGGCGATTTTCTAAATTCTTGCTTTAGCTTTTATTTCATTAATTAGATTAGTTTCCTATAGTTGTATTTATGGTATGTAATTGATTTTGGCTAAATTTGGGTCACTCGGAGTCAGATATTTGTGGAAAGGCATCGTTACCGATTGTTTGAGCTTGGTTTGAGGTAAGTATCTTGCCTAACTTCGTGTGGGGGAACTTCCCCTTAGGATTTGAGTCTTTATGCTAATTGTAGTCCGTGTACGCGAGGTGACGAGTACGTTCCCAGACTTAATTGTGTAAAATTGGCCTTTTAGGGTTCTTAGGTCCTTGTATTTACTGAATATGCAGTTGTTCTCATAATTATTACGTTTCTTACTTACTAGTTTCACTTCTACTTGCTTTTATTATAATTAATTTCTTCATGATACACTTTTGTTGTTTATTTAATTCATCTGTGCCTTAACTAAAATTGTTATCACTTCTATTGTCATGTTATATTTCCCCTAACTGCTTATCTTCATTTGAAGTTATAAATATCTCTTATGTAATTGTTCATCCTTAATTAAGACTATGATTATCCTTCTGCTGCTTATATCTCTTTCTTAATTGCAAAACTTAAAAGACGTTAAATATCCTATATTTTTGTTGACTTGTTCTTATTTGGAAATATTCGCCTTGTGTTAGCTCCCTCGTTGTCGAACTGTACATTGTGGACCGTTGTTACATAATATTTCCTTTCTTATTGAGTTGTTCCTTTTATGACTAGCATTCTCTATTGTGGCCACTCCTTGTGAATTTATTTCCACCGTTCCCTTGAGTTCTGAAATATTTGAGTTGATTTATTTGTCGTACCCTTGTATTAGTGTTATTGTTGTTGTTGAACTTGTTGTTCTTGCATATTTATTTGGGACTAGGAGGAGGTACCTCGGGAGATCCCCGTGTCTTGAATATTTATGTTTGGGACTACGGGGCGGTACCTCGGGAGATCCCCTATTGAGTATTTACTTTTGGGACTACGAGACAGTATCTCGGGAGTGCCCTTTGTTGACTTCTCTTTGTTATAGGGTTGCACGAGGTTTCTTCCGTGTTATTGTTACTATTGATATTTGCACATGCGGCGTGACAAGGCGGGTTATATATTAGTAGGTTGTGCATGTGGTGAGACAAGGTGGGAACATTGTTATGCATGTGTGGCGAGAAAATGCGGGCATTTATTTTACTATTGCACACATGGCGATACAAGGTGGGATGTGTCAGGGATTGATTTGTGATGACTTGTGATGGCGTGGGAGACTTCTTGTTGTTGGTACTTGAGTGGTGGTACACTTACCTATGTGAGCTTTATCTTGTGGAAAGTTGTGTGAAAACATTCTACGTACTGTCCACTTCTTTTCCTATACTTACTAGCTGACATAAACTATGTTAGGGAACTTGCACAAGCATACACGTAATTGAGCACTCCTATCAGTTAAGAAGTTTTCTTGATATTGTTGAGCATAGATGAACACCCGTGTTTACTTGCCTTCAATGTGAGAATGGCTCTATTTAGCACGTGAGTCGTCAGTGCGATTATGAAGTGCAATGAGGGCACACAATACCAAGTTTTAGGGTTAGGGTATTGGAACCCGTGAGTTGTGAACAGTATGAGGTTCGGTACCTCGTGGAGTTTATTGACTAAACCCCGATGTGTAAGATGTCGTATAATTGAGTTGTTACTTATCCTTTTCTTTATTTGTGATTATCGGACTTAGGTTGTGTTTCCGTTCATTCTTCTATGTCATTATTATGGTGATCTGCTGATAGTTGCTGTTTTCCTTCCTTATTGCAATTACCATATTAATTGCCACTTCGTGTAGTTTTTATGTAGATATCATACTCTGTTATTTCTATACTTATACTTGTTCAGGTTATTTAGTCCAGTAGGTGTCTTGACTATTCCTCGTCACTACTCCACTGAGGTTAGTCTTGATACTTGCTGGGTACCATCGTGGTGTACTCATACTATACTTCTGCACATTTTTGTGCAGATCCAGGTATTTCGAAGCTAGTTGATCATTAGCTAGCTGTGTGGACTGTTATTGTGGAGACTCAAGGTTAACATGTTGCTGCATTCGCAGGTTTCGGAGTCACCTTTTGATTGTATTCACACTGTTTACTTTATTTCAAATAGTTGTATTTAGTAAATTGTAACAATCTTTGTAGAGCTTATGACTTGTACTACTAGTTTTGAGAATTGTAAATTTTATACAGATTTCTACTTCAAAAAGAAAATTGTTAGATGTTATTTAATTATTGTTGTTATTCAGTAAATGTTAGGCTAACCTAGTCCCTAAGACTAGGTGCCATCACGATATGCAACGGAGGGAAAATTTGGTCGTGACAAGTTGGTATCAGAGCTCTAGGTTCATAGGTTATACTAGTCATAAGCGGGTTTAGTAGAGTCTTGCGGATCGGTACGGAGACGTCTGTACTTATATTCGAGAGGCTACAAAACTATTAGGACAACTTCACTTCCTTCATTCCTATCGTACGAGTTCATTGGTCTCGAAATTTGAACTTTTATCATTCTATTCTCTCATAGATGGTGAGGACACGAGCTGCAGTTGTTGATGACGTTACCCCCGGAGCAGATGTGGCTAGGGGAAGAGGTAGAGGCTGACGAGGAGCATGTGCCACAGCTAGGGAACCTACCAGAGCAGTAGTTGAGGAGCCACCAGTAGTTCCAGTTAGAAGAGAGGTACCGGAGGCGCCTGCTGTTACTCCCAGACATCATGAGACTTTAGCATAGTTCCTGAGCATGTTTGGTACATTGGCAAAGGTAGGGTTTATTCCGGATGTACCAGCTATTTCATAGACCAGGGTAGGAGCTCAGACTCCCGCCGCCCATACTCCAGAGCAACAGTTCATGTTGTTCTGGTTCCAGGTATCATTGCGGCACAACCTGTGGTCCCAGATCAGCTCGTGGTTAGGGCAGCATTATCTGAGGAAGAATAACTTAGACTTGAGAGGTACAAGAAGTACCACCCTCCTACCTTTAGTGGATTGGTGACAGATGATGCCCAAGGTTTTCTAGAGGAGTGTCACTGCATTCTCCGTACTATGGGTATTATGGAGGAGAGCGGCATTGCTTTTAATACATTCCAGTTCAGGGGAGAGGCTTATCAGTGGTGGCGGACATATGAGTTGGGTAGTCCGGCCGAGTCAGCTTCACTTACATGAGTTCCGTTTTTGGAGATGTTCCCGAGAGAGTTTGTACCTTAGTCCTTTTGAGATGCATGGCGCACGGAGTTTGAGAAGTTTTGCCATGGCACTATGTCAGTGTTAGAGTATGCCGTCAGATTTAGTGATTTGTCAGATACGTGCCTACTTTGGTCGCTACAGTTAGAGAGCGTGTCTGTA
>AWOL01S0053974.1:9639-35694 GCA_000715115.1 Nicotiana otophora | reverse complement strand
AAGATTATCTATAGCGGAGTAATAAATGAACACCCACAATATAATTATTTTCATAACAATTTTTTATTTGTCAACCAAATGTGGAAATTTTTAGGGCGGAGAATCAATACAACATCGTCATTGTGTCTTATCTGAAAAACCAAAACCAAAACCCCACTCTACCGTGTCTCCCCAAAAATCAATTTCGATCCACGAACCAAATTCTAAAACTCCCTCCTAAGTATGGTATAAAAGGTTCCATTTCTATCTTTTTCTTTTTTCAAGAATACCCAATTCATTTTCAATTTCCTACTCTTTGATTTCGTTCCATTTGCCAGTTTTTAGCATCTGGGTTTTGATTTATCTTGATTTTTCTCAAATGGGGTTTGCTTAATTCAGTAAATAAACCAGAAAAGTAGAATAATGGGCTGGGATTTTGGGTTTTTGTATTTTTTGGTCATTTTTGTAATTTTGAAGCTCTTGTTCAATGGTGATTGGAATTAAGTCCTAACCAGGTATGTGTTTACCCATGTGTTCTTTTCTCTTTTCCGTTTTATTGGATGTTAATTTTATGAATTTTTACTTGTTTCTTTGCAATGAAATTGTCCAAATGGATTTTGAAGATTCATATAGTCAACTAGTTTAGGATTGAAATGAGTTGTTGTTATTGTTGTATTGTAGCACCCAAGGGTTTTGGCCTAATGGTCAATGAAGTAGGTCAATATCGACAAAAAACACTAAGTGATTTCTTCCTTTATCCAAGCCTTAGTGGACACAATTACCTAGTACCGGTGCTAGTCAGAGTTACTCGGTAAAATAGTCGAGGTGCATGCAAGCTGGCCTAGACACCATCATAATCAAACAAAAAAGTAAAAAATTATTGTTGTTGTATTTGTTTCTATGCAAGGTTTTTTCAGAAAGCTGCCTTGTTCTAGTAAAGCATAGTTGACTTGGTGGTGGTGTATTTGTTGTTTGGTTAAGGAAAATGCCTGGATTAAGACACTCAATTTTTTTGTTTTGGTATCTCAAAAATAAAACTAGGTACTCTTATTCTTTACGTGGCTGATGTTTCGTGATTAGTATGTCAGTATGGTTTATGCAGGAAATATTACCGTTCAAATAAATGGCAAGTCTGAAATATTATAAAGATAGCTCGGTGCACTAAGTTCCCGCTATGTGCAGGGTCTGGTGTATACAACCTTACCCTACACTTCTGCAACTGTGAAACATTAGAGTGAAATACGATAGTCTAAAGGAAACTGATCAACAAGATCAAAATACGGGGAATCACCATATTTGGTTGTATCTTTTTTTTCGATCCAATAATTTGGTTGAATTATCCTGGAATTATTTTGACGCAGTATTCTCATTCAAGCAGTTCAAGAGTCCCCCCTCCCCCCTTCACTGTGCCTTGAAAAGTAACTAGGACTAACTTAGTCACGTTTTCACATTCCAATTGAACATTGTCCCTTTTTTTGTTATTCTCGAAGGTCTTCTCTTTACCAAACAGGTCCAATCTCGATATATATTAGAAATTTCTCTATAAGTCTATTTATTGTTGTATGCTATTACTTTCTTCCGATGATGCAATTCTATGAACATCTTCAGTTGGTGTTGCCACCTAACTTTTTATGCTGCAATGGGCAGGCTGAATTATATAGCGAAAACTCTTGTCCTTCTGTGCAGAAATCATGATGAGCTTGAAGGACTGGGTCCTGTCACAGTTGATATCCAAGTCAGTAGCCTCATCAAGACCACTTTTAGCATCGGATAGCTTTTTATCTGAGGAACATCCTGATCAAGAGTTTGATCACCCAGGTATTTCTCCATTATGTGCTATAATAAATTGTTCACTTGTATTTTTTTCCATTTCACTGGAATATAATTGTATGTTAGCGTGGCAACAGTGTTTTGATTGGCTTCTAGCTTCACCATTTCCATAGTTAATTTCCTGTGGTTTTTGCTTTGTGTTCTTGGGTATATACAGTAGTTAAAGTATGTCTAATTTTTTTTATGGAGTTCGATGTAGACTTTCCAGCTGATGAAGTTGCTCTATGCTCTTAAACATAGATCTTCTGAAGGTTTACGCAAGAATTGGTGCTCCGCTGTAAAGAGAGCTAACCAAATGACCTGGTTTTTGGTTATATTTTATAGATTCTATTAACGGGTGAAACTAAAGTTTTGGTGGTTGGAAAAAGTTTCTAAATAAATATATCAGTTTTAGGAACTCTGACAAGTTTACAACCCGACGAACTTTTTTGTTAATTTAAATATATTTTGGTTTCCCAAAAAGTAATAGCACATTGACCTGAAAACATGTAGTGTATTTATAATGTTCGGTACCCTCCCGCATGATAGTTTGTGTGCTTGCTAGTAGTTTTCATTGGCTAAGAGCCACAATGTTGGTGCAAGGAGCATCTCGTTGTGAAGAATCAGACCGCTTAGAGTTTTAACAATAACAACCAGCTGGTATGTGATTTTTGGATTGAAGTCTTTTCTTAATGAAATGGCTAAACCTTCTTTATCAAAAAAAAAAAAAAAAAAAAAATTGGAATTGCGAAATCTTGATCGGCAAAGTAGAGGTAAATATTGAGAATAGAGGAAGTTGCAGAAATTTTGTGCCACGGAGTAATTCCCTATTTAGGATAACTTCAAAATTGAAAGGAAGAAAAAACGGCTTAAGATTAAGGAAATTACTTAATTACTTTTCCAGCATTTGGGATTCAAGTGGGGTTTATGCTAGGTTCTATTTTTATTTGCTTAAATCGGTTTGGTTTTCAGCTCTTAGAAGTTAGATATACAACCAGAAACTCAAAGGAAGTACCGATTGTTTCTCTTTAAAATAGGCAAAAGAAATTGTAGTGTAGAAGTGAGAAATCTACTTGAGATCTCCCCAGTTTTTGAATGATGTTCTACATTGTCCAATATAATGCTTTCTGAAGCTGACTCCAAATCTTGCCCCCTCATGCAACAAGGAGTATAGGATAACTTTTTCGAGTAACTAATTTTTAAATTTTTTTAACTGTTTTCTAGTAAGGTAATGCCATTTTACTTTAGGCTTTATAGGTTTTGGTACGTTCCAGGTGAAGTAGGCTTATTACATTCTTTTTTTGTTCAGGTAGAGTAGGTTTGTTACATTATAGAAGGTAATAAATCCAAATGGTCCTAGGCTTCAGGGATTGTAGTTCTTCTTCGGCTGAAATAGGAGAGCAACTTATTAATTTATACTCTATATAACCATCGTTAATATCATTGAGCACCGCAAATTAGTCATAACATCCTCCTGGAGATCGACTGGTTTGCTACTAGAAGCGTATATAGGTCGAAAAGGCAAATTACAGCTACAATTTAGACAAGTGATTTAAAATGAAACTCATTCTATTTCATTAGTTTAATGCACTTTTTTACTATTCTTGTGCTGATTAATATAAACGTCAAATTTTGGCTTTTGCCAAGCACAAATGCTGTGTCCAACTTAACATTTACTCCTTCCCATTTTGGAGTACGAGGGTAAAGTCGTTTGATATTCAGTTTGATTCCAGATTCCAGATACCTAGCACCCCCTCCAATCTATTATTTATGATGGTACTTGAATCCTGGAGTTTAAGATGGAAGTTTTGACATATATATTAATTATTATATTAATGATTGTAAAGAAATAAAATAATGGTAAAAAGATAGTTTGAGAGAGAAAACATCACGTCGAGAGAAATAGATTTTGGATGTTTTCCTTCCAGAAATCTATTTCGGAAGAAGTGAGAGTTGTGTAGAAAGAGAATTCTGTCAAACATTTTGGGGATTCCCAAAATAGAAAGTGTCATATAAATTGGGATTGAGGAAGTAATTCATTTTCTGAAAACAAAATCTGTAGATTTTGGAACTGCGTAATCAAATATTATCAAATGCATATATTAGAACTGTAGAAGTAGAAATAATAAATATAACTCAAAGTTCGTGGACGTAGGAGATTTTTTCAACTCTTGACAGAAAGTAGCTTATTTATTTATTTATTTATTTGTCTTCTTTACAAAGGGAGTGGTCGAAGGACAAAGAGAGGGAGTCATCGCAATCATTGTTTATCAAATAACAGTCTCCTACATCCCTTGTTTGTTATTTAGTCTTTTGATCACAATAACTGTGACATTTACAGCTTTAGCTTTGTCGTATGTGGTTGTGTGTTTTTTATTTATGTAGACCATTAATGTGTGTGCATCTGAAGTTCAACGGTTCATCGCAGTTGTACACTGTGACTGCTATGACTCTGTTAAATTTTGCTCTTAGGGCATATTTTACGCGTTTAATAGATTAGTCACTCTCTTTTGTTCTAATAAGTAATAAATTAAATACCATTACTACGCCAAAGTATTTTAGTATCTCGAAAATCTGTGGTTCCCCATAATCTCAAGTGATTCGAAAATGAAAAGAAGCACAAAGAGACCAGAATTATTGTTGACAATGACGGCAAATAAAACCATATGTCAATGTTTCATCTGTTGAAAAGAGAGCTTATAAACATATCCTGCAGATCCTGTTGTGTAGTAAAGTGGGATAATATGGGTATGCTGTTGTTGTTGTTGTTGTTGCCTGTTGTGTAGTAAATGTTGTTATGATGGACACTCTAGTTAGTGTCAACTGAAATAGCATCTTACTGTCGCATATCCCTTTGGACTTTATCGTTCTAGTTAAACGAATAGTGGATGGTTTTGGAAGCATCTTCTGAATGTTGTAGAATAACACTGGCTCATATGCACTTCACTGTTAATTAATTGACTGTAGTATTTCCTCATCTGTAACTGTTGTCTCAAATCATTGATGCCATTCTTTTCTTCTTTTGGTTCAGCTCACACTGCTGATCTGGTTACAACAACAGCATTAGCCAATACAACCCAATCTTCCAATGATAATCAGCAGAATACAAATCATTTCCATTCACAGCAACGGATAGTGGAGGAGTCTTTTCAGTTGGATTGTAGTGTCGATGAGAAGCCTAGTCCAGTGGTAAAGATTGAAGCCCTTCAGATTAAGTTCTTGCGGCTTCTTAAACGTTTTGGCCTGTCCGAGGACAACCTTCTGGTATCAAAGGTCTTATACCGGATCCAGCTGGCATCACTGATACGGGCAAGAGAATCAGATTTGAAAAGGGCAAATCTTAAAATTGAGAAAGCACGTGTAATAGCAGCGGAACAAGAAGCTGCTGGCCGACCACAATTGGATTTCTCATTTAAGATCCTTGTACTGGGTAGAACTGGAGTAGGCAAGAGTTCAACCATAAATTCCATTTTTGACCAATCAAGAGCAACAACTAATGCGTTCAAGCCTGCTACTGACCGTATTCAAGAGATTGTGGGAACAGTAAATGGCATCAGAGTATCGTTTATTGACACTCCTGGTTTATTGTCTCCCTCACTGGGTAATGTCAGGAAAAACAAAAAGATTTTGCGTTCTGTGAAACGATTTTTAAGGAAATCTAAACCTGACATGGTACTGTATTTTGAGCGCCTGGATTTGATCAACACGGGATACAGTGATTTCCCCTTGTTGAAGCTTATAACAGAAGTCTTTGGTCCTGCAATTTGGTTTAATACCATCCTTGTCATGACTCATTCTTCCTTCAATCTTCCCGAAGGGATAAATGGATATCCTGTTAACTATGAATCTTTCGTCACCACCTGCACAGATTTGGTGCAACATTATATTCACCAGGCAGTCTCTGATACGAAGCTTGAAAATCCTGTAGTTCTGGTGGAGAATGGTCCCAATTGCAAAACCAATAATGCCGGAGAGAAAATTCTCCCTAATGGGCAGGCGTGGAAGTCCCACTTAATGTTATTGTGCATTTGCACCAAAGTTCTAAGTGATGTTAATACCCTATTGGACTTTAAAGACAGCCTAAAGGTGGGACCATCAAATGTAGGACGATTGCCTTCTCTTCCACATCTTCTCTCGTCCTTTCTAAAGCATCATGCTCAGGTAAGGCATAACGGAGCTGAGAATGAAATTGATGAGGTTCCTCTTTTAGACTCGGATGATGAAGATGAATATGATCAATTACCTCTTATTCGGATACTGACCAAGTCTCAGTTTGAGAGGTTGAGTGGTTCCCAAAAGAAGGATTATCTTGACGAATTAGACTACCGGGAAACCCTCTATTTGAAAAAACAACTGATAGAAGAAGCTCGTAGGCGAAGAGAAAAGAGAGTTTCTTCCAGTGAGAGTAAAGCCCCGGATGACGAGTCCGATAAACAAGAAGAGGGCTCTCCAGAGCCCGTTCTGTTGCCAGATATGGCTATTCCGCCAAGCTTCGATTCAGATTGCCCTGTGCATAGATATAGGTGTCTCATTACCAGCGAACAGTGGCTTGCGCGACCAGTCCTTGATCCCAATGGATGGGACCATGATGTGAGCTTTGATGGCATTAACCTGGAGAGCAGTGCAGAAGTAAGAAAAAATGTCGTTGCCTCAGTCAATGGACAAATGAGCAAGGACAAACAAGACTTCAGTATTCAATCTGAGTTTGCTGCAGCTTTCACCAATCCAGGTGGGCCCGCTTATGCGGTAGGTCTTGATATTCAATCTGCCAACAAGGAGCTGATCTGCACTATTCACAGTAGTGCAAAGGTAAGAAACTTAAGAAATAATGTCACTGAATGCGGTATTTCTGTAATACCATTTGGGGATAAGTATTTTCTTGGTACCAAGTGTGAAGATAGTTTTTCAATCGGAAAGAGACTGAAATTTACTGTGAATGCTGGTCGGATGGGGGGTGCTGGGCAAGCGGCTTATGGCGGAAGCTTTGGAGCTACTTTAAGAGGAAAAGATTACCCAGTGAGAAATGAAAGTCTGAGTCTCTCGATGACAGTTCTCTCTCTTAACAAAGATACAGTGTTGAGCGGAAGCTTGCAAACTGACTTCAGAGTGAGCCGAGGTACAAACATGTCAGTTAGCGCAAACCTCAATAACCGGAATATGGGTCAAGTTTCCATCAAGACAAGCAGCTCCGAGCACATGGAAGTAGCTTTTATTGCACTTTTCTCGATCGTCAGGGCCCTATTTCGCAGAAAGAGAAATGACCAACTTGTTGGAGACTCCCTGGAAGCGGGATGAATGTTTCCTTTCAGTTCAAGGGGAGCTATCATTTTTTGTTTAGGAGCGACCTGTAGGGCTCTGAGGCGAGGAGGCGCTTTCCTACTTCTACCGATAAGGGTCGAACTGCTGAAAAAAATGACTTACATATTTGTAGTATGGTGGTTTCCATCAAGAGTACAGCAATGAGCAAAGGTCACTATGTTTTGATGTTAGTCCAATACTGTCAAATCCAGGATAGGTGAAAAGACACCTTTTTTTGGTCAGGCAAAGTTGGGATGGCTGTAGTTTTGTATCTGAATAGTAAGTGTATAGTAATTTAGAGAGCATACAAAAGTTTTCTGCGGTTTTTGTAATAATTAGCTTCTAAAAGCTAGCAGGATCCTCATTCTGATGTCAGAAGGGTAATTAGATGATGCATTTTCTAGTTTCAGTTTTTATCTGTTCTTTGAGCAATAACATCAATCTTTCTCATTTAATCTTTCTCAAGTACTCAGAACCGTGAAAATGGGGTTGTGGGAGAGCAATACAGCTGTCGTGCTGCTAGGCGAAGCAGTCCAAATATTGCACCCTAGATGGCGATAGTCCAGTAGCCGAAAGCATCACTAGCTTATGCTCTGATCGAGTAGCATGAGGTACGTGGAATCCCGTGTGAATCAGCAATGACCACCTTGCAAGGCTAAATACTCCTGGGTGACTGTGTGAATCAGCAATGACCACCTTGCAAGGCTAAATACTCCTGGGTGACTGATAGAGAAGTAGTATCGTGAGGGAAGGGTGAAAAGAACCTCTATCGGGAAGTGAAATAGAACATGAAACCGTAAACTCCCAAGTGTTCAACAATAATTTAGTCCTGTAATCTTTCTTAGGTACTATAAGATATGACGGTACAGTTAATCGAGATCCCTTCAATTAACCAGAAACAAAACATAATTGAACACATAGATAAGGAAAATGGTTTAATTATAGATAAATACGGTCAACAATTTACCCAACAATTGGTTCCATCAAAATCCTAAATGATAAGTTTAGCCACTCATAATATTACTCAAAAAATACAATAACCATAGTCAAAACAATATCCATAGCAATAAGAAGAGAAAAGTAGAGAAAAACTCTCCGATTCGTCTTGTGGAATGAACTTGAGAATTTTCCAAGCTCAACTCTACTTCAACAATGGTGTTACTTGCCTTCTCATGTCGAGTATGCGGCTAAAGTCATAGTTAGAAGCTTTTATATCACGCCCTAAGCTAAATGATTAACGTACCCCTAATGCTGAAAACGCAGGCAAAATCTGATGTTCCCAAATATTGCATGTCAGCTCAATTTGTGCTCACTTAATTAGATTGTGTTTTCTCACTAGGACAATATTTTGAACACCAAAGTGTGCAATTTTGTTCCTTTTTCTCACGCCCGTCAGTTACAGTATCTCGTAAAGCACGTAATATTTAAGGAATAATAATTTTCCTTATTTTCGTCTATCAAATTTTCTGTAAAATAAGTTGATTAAAATAAATTCATCATTCCACTACACTCGATTCAATAATTTCATATTCCTTCTTTCCAAATTTATGTGACAGTGTTTGATTGGGTATAAAATTTCAAATAGAAAGATCTTTAAAAACTTGTGCTTTGAAACATATAATAAGGATTTGTGTAGCTAGAAAATTATATCATTACGAATAAAATTGGTACTTAACAGTTAAGTTGTTTTTAAGTATAAAAATATATTATTTTAATTAATGTCTAAGTTCGATTAAGTGATTATTAGTACTATATGATAAATACAAGAGCTATTATTATATTTGTAGGTATACAAAATTTATTCAATAAAATATTTTGGATTATCTTTTGAATATATATATAGTAAATCTCATAGGCCAATAAAACTGGATTAACTATATTAGTCCAATATATATGGATTAAATAAATAAGTCTTAATCCATTGGGCTAGCCCATTTAGTTGGGCTACAAATGATGAGCCCATTTCATTAGGCCCAAGATATCATCTTCTCAAAGGCCCAGTTTGGTGTCACGTGTCAAATGACGTGGCACGCAAAGTCAAACAGAAGAGCCAATAAGATCATGCCACACGTCAAAATGGCAAGGCATGCCAAGTGAAATTGAAAGGCAAATGAAATTGCGCCATATGTGCAAGTGACATAATCTGGCCAATCAAATGTGGCTTTGTCACGCTTCAATCCGATTGGTCGAAAAGAGTTTGTTCTCATCACAACTCTTCTCTTCCACAACTATAAATAGGGGTCTTCATAACCCAGAAAAGGGATGAGCAGTTATAACAAGAAAACACAAGGGAGCTCGCGGATCAAAGGCCACAATTCTCTGCAAACTGCAAGTGTTCAAGCATTCAAGCACTTCAACACAAATTTCAAGTATTCAAGATTAAGAACGAAATCAAATCAAATACAATGCATTCAAGATCAAGGCTACTTATTCGTGATAAATTTAGTGGCAACAATCAAAGCATTTGCGACAGATAAATCAACTTCAAATCCAAGATCAAGCTCAAAGGCCCTTGAATTTATTTACTGTTGAAAAGAAGAATCAAAGGATTCATAGAGATTGTAACACTCAAATATTTGAAATCAAATACTACAATTGTTGCAATATTTTTCGGTCTATATTTTATTTTCTCGAAACAAATTTATTGTTTAAAGCATCATTTGTCAACATGTAGGATCTGATAACTTTTTGTGTTTTGATGAATATTACAACTATGAAAAATCGTGCTAAAAATAGTAAAAAATCGTCCTATATAACCTCTTTACGATATAGAGCGTATGAGAAGGTAAAAATTGCATGTGACGCCCTATTTGGTCGCCCCTTTTTAACTTGTACCCGTTTTATTTTTTTGGTTGCATCCGTACCCGTTTTTTCATTAAAAATATTTTAAAAAGACGATTTTGCCCTTCTTTATAAAAGACTATTGACAAAAACTGTTGACTATAGAATAAAACTTCAGCATGTTTTGGTATGAAGTTTTAGCAAATGAACTAAATAACTGCAACATGGTTTAGCAAAAACTCATTAGAAAATTACATACTGCAAGACAAAAACTTAAGCATGTTTAGTCTGAAGTTTTAGCAAATGAACTAAATAACTGCAACATGGTTTAGCAAAAACTCATTAGAAAATTACATACTGCAAGACAAAAACTTAAGCATGTTTAGTCTGAAGTTTTAGCAAATGAACTAAATAACTGCAACATGGTTTAGCAAAAACTCATTAGAAAATTACATACTGCAAGACAAAAACTTAAGCATGTTTAGTCTGAAGTTTTAGCAAATGAACTAACAAACTTCGGCTTGTTTAGACTGAAGTTTCGAATAAAACTCATGACAAAACTGTAGACTGCAGGACAAAACTTCAGCATGTTTTAGTATGAAGTTTTACCAAATGAACTAAATAACTGCAGCACGCATTAGCAAAAACTCATTAGAAAATTACACACTACAAGACAAAAACTTAAGCATGTTTAGTGTGAAGGTTTAGCAAATGAACTAACAAACTTCAGTTTGTTTACATTGAATTTTCGGATAAAACTCATGACAAAACTATAGACTGCAGGACAAAACTTCATCATGTTTTGGTATTAAATTTTAGCAAATGAACTAAATAACTTCAGCATGTATTAGCAAAAACTCATTAGAAAATTACATATTACAAGACAAAAACTTAAGCATGTTTAGTCTAAAGTTTTAGCAAATGAACTAACAAACTTCAGTTTGTTTAGACTGAAGTTTCGGATAAAACTCATTACAAAACTGTAGACTGCAGGACAAAACTTCAGCATGTTTTGGTATGAAGTTTTACCAAATGAACTAAATAACTGCAGCATGGATTAGCAAAAACTCATTAGAAAATTACATACTGCAAGACAAAAATTTAAGCATGTTTAGTCTGAAGTTTTAGCAAATGAACTAACAAACTTCAGTTTGTTTAGATTGAAGTTTCGGATAAAACTCATGATAAAACTGTAGACTGGAGGACAAAACTTCAGCATGTTTTGGTATGAAATTTTAGTAAATGAACTAAATAACTTCAGCATGCATTAGCAAATATTCATTAGAAAATTACATACTCCAAGACAAAAACTTAAGCATGCTTAGTCTGAAGTTTTAGCAAATAAACAAACAAACTTCAGTTTGTTTAGACTGAAGTTTCGAATAAAACTCATGATAAAACTGTAGACTACAAGACAAAACTTCAGCATATTTTGGTATGAAGTTTTAGCAAATAAACTAAATAACTGTAGCATGCGTTAGCAAAAACTCTTTAGAAAATTACACACTACAAGACAAAAAGTTAAGCATACTTAGTCTGAAGGTTTAGCAAATGAACCAACAAACTTCAGTTTGTTTACACTGAAGTTTCGGATAAAACTCATGATAAAATTTCAGCATGTTTTGGTATTAAGTTTTAGCAAATGAACTAAATAACTTCAGCTTGCATTAGCAAAAACTCATTAGAAAATTACATACTGCAAGGCAAAAACTTAAGCATGTTTGGTCTGACGTTTTAGCAAATGAACTAACAAACTTCAGTTTGTTTAGACTGAAGTTGCGAATAAAATTCATGAAAAAACTGTAGACTGCAGGACAAAACTTCAGCATGTTTTGGTATGAAGTTTTAGCAATTGAACTAAATAACTGCAGCATGGATTAGCAAAAACTCATTAGAAAATTACATACTACAAGACAAAAACTTAAGCATGTTTAGTCTGACGTTTTAGCAAATGAACTAACAAACTTTAGTTTGTTTAGACTGAAGTTTCAGATAAAACGCATGACAAAACTGTAGACTGCAGGACAAAACTACATCATGTTTTGGTATTAAATTTTAGCAAATGAACTAACAAACTTTAGTTTGTTTAGACTGAAGTTTCAGATAAAACGCATGACAAAACTGTAGACTGCAGGACAAAACTACATCATGTTTTGGTATTAAATTTTAGCAAATGAACTAACAAACTTTAGTTTGTTTAGACTGAAGTTTCAGATAAAACGCATGACAAAACTGTAGACTGCAGGACAAAACTACATCATGTTTTGGTATTAAATTTTAGCAAATGAACTAAATAACTCCAGCTTGCATTAGCAAAAACTCATTAGAAAATTACATACTACAAGACAAAAACTTAAGCATGTTTAGTCTGACGTTTTAGCAAATGAACTAACAAACTTTAGTTTGTTTAGACTGAAGTTTCAGATAAAACGCATGACAAAACTGTAGACTGCAGGACAAAATTTTAATATATTTTGGTATGAAGTTTTAGCAAATGAACTAAATAACTTCAGCATGTATTAGCAAAAACTCATTAGAAAATTACATATTACAAGACAAAAACTTAAGCATGTTTAGTCTAAAGTTTTAGCAAATGAACTAACAAACTTCAGTTTGTTTAGATTGAAGTTTCGGATAAAACTCATGACAAAACTATAGACTGCAGGACAAAATTTCAACATGTATTGGTATGAAATTTTAGCAAATGAACTAAATAACTACAACATGCATTAGCAAAAACTCATTAAAAAATTACACACTACAAGACAAAAACTTAAACATGTTTAGTTTGAAGTTTTAGCAAATGAACTAACAAACTTCAATTTGTTTAGACTGAAGTTTTGGATAAAACTCATGACAAAACTGTAGACTGCAGGACAAAACTTCAGCATGTTTTGGTATGAAATTTTAGCAAATGAACTAAATAATTGCAGCATGCATTAACAAAAACTCATTAGAAAATTACACACTACAAGACAAAAACTTAAGCATGTTTAGTCTGAAGTTTTAGCAAATGAACTAACAAACTTCAGTTTGTTTAGACTAAAGTTTCGGATAAAACTCATGACAAAACCGAAGACCGTAGGACAAAACTTCAGCATGTTTTGGTATGAAGTTTTAGCAAATGAACTAAATAATTTCAGCATGCATTAGCAAAAACTCATTAGAAAATTACATACTACAAGACAAAAACTTAAGCATGTTTAGTCTGAAGTTTTAGCAAATGAACTAAAAAACTTCAGCTTGTTTAGACTGAAGTTTCGGATAAAACTCACGACAAAGCTATAGACTGCAGGACAAAACTTCAGCATGTTTTGGTATGAAGTTTTAGCAAATGAACTAAATAACTTCAGCATGCATTAGCAAATATTCATTAGAAAATTACATACAGTAAGACAAAAACTTAAGCATGTTTAGTTTGACGTTTTAGCAAATGAACTAAAAAATTTTAACATGTTTAGACTGAAGTTTCCGATAAAACACATGACAAAACTGTAGACTACATGATAAATAACTTCAACATGCATTAACATAAAGTTTTAGCTTCAATGTGAAATTTTTCACGAATGATGTTGCATATCACGCGATTAATGCGTGATGCAGGTTTCATATCTTTTATCATGGGTATAATTGTCATAATATTACGATTTTTTTGTGAGCTGGTTACCAATTCAATAATTTTTAAAAATAGGGTACAGGTTAAAAGGTGGCACAAATATAGGGTAGGACTGCAAATCCCTCTACGAGAAGGAAACAAGAAAGTGAAGACCATTTCTGTGCAAATTTATGTATGTCCCTTTGTGGAGACATTTCTGCTTAATGTAGCTTTAGCCCGACTAGATTAATACTACCTCTGGTGTCACGAGACAGTTATTTTGAGGGTTCTGTGAGGACAACGAAGTTAGCTTGATTGCTACTTAGCTTCAGTTCTAAACAATAAAACAACACAATCGTGTTGAAGCAATGGCAATCACACAAAACAAGCAAGAAAGCTATGAAAGAAAGAGACCAAGATTTGGGAGGCAAGTGCCCTTTTCTGTTGTATTATCAAATATCTGCTGATTACAAAGAATGAGCCCAATGACTATTTATAGAAATCAAAATGGCAATACATAGGGGGTTGTTGGCAGGGCTGGCAAGGCTGTCCAACAGCCTGGTGCATTCCAGCCTGGCAAAGCTAGCAAGCTGCCTCGTGCATTCCAGCATGGCAAAGCTGGAAAGGCAGCCTAGAGGGATCCTGCTGTCAACCATGGCCCAGAATTTTAAAAATGCTCTCCCACTTTCGGCTGCTTGTCCCTTGGTCTGCTGACTTTCTGCCAAAGGTGTTTGTTGATGGCATCTCATGATTTTTGTGAGGCCCCAAGTGTTTTTCCACTGATGGCTGTTTGAGATTTGAGCTCGGGTAAGCCTCGTCGTCGCTGGAATTGCGGAAAATTAATAGGTGTGACGAAGGGGCGGTGCACTCTCCCCCACTTGAAATGGCGATGACCCCGGCGCCGCACAACTGAAGATAATCGTGGACCTATTCCCTGAACTGCCACAAATCTTCGTACTTCTTCCATGATGCCTCTTCTGGAGAAGTTCCTTTCCAGTGAACAAGAAACTGTGCGCTCGAATTGCCTCATCCTTTCCCACGGACCAACTGATGATCTATGATGGCCTCCACTTGCTTGTCTATTGCTGGTGGAGTAATAAAAACCTGACTTCAGCTGGACTGCGCCCGATCCTTATCTTTCATGTCTTCAAAATATGGTTTCAGTTGGCTAGCATGAAAGACATGGTAGATTTTCAAATGACGCGGCAGGTCCAGTCGGTAAGAGATTATACCCACCTTGGCAACGATCTCGAACGGGCCTTCATATCGCGAATCGGGCTATAACTGATGCCTCGCAGTGATTTGAATTGCCGTGGAATTAATTTCACCATGACCTTGTATCCAATCCTATAGTTGACTGGACGATGTTTTGGATCCGCAAATTTCTTTCTTTTGCGGGCGACTTTGTTAAGATACAACCTTGCTAGGTCGACTTGTTCCTCCCAAGTTTTGGCTATGTGATAAGTGCCTGGATTCTTCAATCTGACATTGACGGGCAATGATTGAGGAGTATTGGGCTGTTGCCCAGTTGCAAGCTCAAAGGGACTCTTCCCGGTCGCTTCGCTGCATTGCAAATTGTAAGAGAATTGGGCTATATCAAGTAGCTTATCCCAATCTCTTTGATTGTCACTGACATAATGCCTCAGATAGCACTTGAGGAGGGCATTAATCCTTTCTGTTTGTCCATCAGTTTGCGGATGGAAGCTTATTGAGAAATGCAGTTCAGTTCCCAACAAGCTGAATAATTCCTTCCAGAATGCGCCGGTAAATCGAGGGTCTCGATCGCTAATGATGTGCTTCGGCACACCCCAATATTTTACGATGTCCCTCAAGAATATACGTGCTGTCTCTTTAGCTTTGCAACTGGTTGTGGTGGCCGAAAAGGTTGCATACTTGGTGAATCTGTCGACAACCACCATGATGGTGCCGAATCCTTCTAAATTTGGCAGACACGTAATGAAGTCCATGATGATGCTATCCCATGGCTTCTCCGCAACATGCAACGGCTCAAGTAAACCCCCAGGGAGTTTGGATTCCACCTTGTCTTGTTGACAAACTAGACAAGTATGCACGTATACCTCGATGTCGTCTCGCATCCGAGGCCAATAGTAATAAGACTCAATCAGGGCCATAGTGCGTTTTTGCCCTAGATGACCTACCCAGGCAGTGTCATGACCCTCTTTCAGTAGAGTACGCCTGAGATTTGCCCATTTAGGCACTTATACTCTTCTGCCAGTGATGTATAAGAGACCATCTTCCTCCCAAAACCTTTGCGTCTTGCCTTGACTGGCTAAGGCAAGAAGTTGCTTTGCCACGGGGTTATACTGCATGCCCTCTTTGATAGTCTTGATGATGCCACTGCTTGTTGAGCTAACAATGGTTTCTAGTACTGTTTTGTGACTTAAAGTATCGGCTACCACGTTAGATTTCCCCGGTTTGTATTCCAGGGTGTAGTCGAATTCGGCCAGGAAATCTTGCCAACGGGCCTGCTTGGCAGATAGCTTCTTCTCGGTCTAAAAGTAGCTAGTTGCAACGCTGTCTGTCTTGACAACAAAATGAGCCCCCAACAAGTAATGACGCCATGCCCTTAGACAGTGGACTACATCCATCATTTCCTTCTCCTCGACAGTGTAACGCCTCTCAGCGTCGTTCAACTTTCGACTCTCAAAGGCTATAAGATGGCCCTCTTGCATTAGTACGCCTCATATACCAAAGTCAGACTCATCGGTATGAACTTCAAAAACTTTAGAGAAATCAGGCAGGGTCAATACGGGTTCCTTGGTGATTGCTGCCTTGAGTTTCTCAAATGCCTCCTAGCATATGTCGCTCAATTCCCACTCCCTGTCCTTCTTCAGCAAGTCGGTGAGTGGGGATGCAATAGCCGAGTGACCGAAGATGAATCTCTGATAATAGTTGGCTAAGCCTAGGAAGGACCGAAGTTCGGGTACCTTCGTTGGAGCTTCCCAGTTCTGGATAGCTTCCACCTTGTCCCTATCCATTTGGATTTCCCCATGGCTGATTGCATGCCTGAGGAACTGTACTATGGTCTGTGCGAAGCTGCATTTTTCACGTTTTACGCACAGATCATTCTCCCTTAGTACCTTGAATACCTTGCGAAGGTGCTCTGCATGGTCATTCATGTTGTTGCTGTAAACCACAATGTCATCCAAATAGTTGACAACAAACTGATTCAAAAAGGGATGGAACAATTTGTTCATCAACGTGCAAAATGTTGCATGAGCGTTGGTCAATCCAAATGGCATGACCAACCACTCAAAAGCCCTATAGCGTGTAACACAAGTTGTTTTGGGCTCATCTCCATCGGCAATCCGCACTTGATAGTAGCCTTTCCTCAGGTCCATCTTGGTGAATACCTTGGCCTACCCCAGGCGGTCAAATAAATCAGCAATCAGAGGGATTGGGTACTTTTTCTTCACAGTGACCTTGTTAAGGGCTCGATAATCAATACATAAGCGCATGGTACCCTTCTTCTTCTTTTGAAATAAGATAGGGGATCCATAAGGTGCTTTGGATACACGGATATGGCCAGCCTCTAGCAACTCCTTGAGCTGCTTCCTCAATTCCTCTAATTCTGGGGGCGCCATGTGATAAGGCGACATGGCAGGTGGCTTTGCCATTGGAACAAGCTCGATCTGATGATCAACTTCCCTTCGTGGTGGCAATTGTTTGGGAAGTTCTTCCGGCATCATGTCCTTATTATCTTCAAGGACTTGCTCAATGCAGGGAGGCAATGGTACTGCCTCAAGTGAATTCTCAAAGATTCCCGTCAAGGTTGCAAGAAATATTGGTTCCCCTTTCTTGAAACCTTTCACAAGTTGCATCGCAGACATATGCATTCCATTTTGTGGCACCCGAATGAAGGGCACAATGCACGAGCCTCCGATATCGCTTATATGAAGCTAGTTGAGACGCGGATAGATAAGCGCGTTGATCTTGTACCAGAAATCCAACCCCAATATGATATCAAAGACGTCCATGGGGGCAACAGTGAAGTCTGTCAATCCCTGCCATCCTCCTAAAGCAATGTGCACATTAGGAGCAAAGGCATGAACGGTAGTTGGAATGGCATTGACGGTCTTCAATAGCGTGTCGCTGGATACAAAGACAATTCCAAGATCCCTAGATCGTTCTTCTGTCACGAAATTATGTGTCGCACCTATGTCCACCATGATGCGCACGTCTTTGCCGTTTAACTTGGCATCGACAAATAATGATTCACGGGGCCTCACACGAGGCGGTTGGGCAGCAATAACGGCAAGGGTCATGTGGTTGGATAAGGTCATATGATTGAACAAGCCCACTGCTTTATTCTTCCCTTATCCCCTACCATCAGCTGGTTCCCCATGCTCCTCGAGTTGCTTGCCGGTTAGTGCAGCTGTTTGTCCTTGCTGCTGGTGGGCCAAAACTATTGGTCTTAGTTTGCTCAGTGTAGGGAAAGATCGAGAAACATGGGAAGAGTATCCACAAAGGTAGAAAACATCCCGTTGAGCGCCTCCTTTACTTTTCTCATCATAATTTTTGCGAAAGTGAGAAGAGTGGTTGTGGTTGCCTCTGTTCTCGTTGTTCCGGTTGGGAACAAATTTGTCTTTACCTCGGTGGGTGTCCGTCTTTGGAGCAGCATCAGCAGCAGTAGCTTGGCTTCGGTTGTTATTTCCTTTAGACGCTCGGGTACAGAAATCTGACAATGATTCAGCTATTACATAGCATCATCGACGATATCGATTTGTCGCCTTTGTAACTCTTGTTTGGCCCAATTCTGCAAGCCATCCTAGAAGTGGAACAATAGATCCTCATTGGTCAAGTTGGGGATCTGAAGGGTGAGTTTTGTGAACTTCTTCACGTACTCACGGATGGAGGATGTTTGCCTAAGCTCCCTCAACTGTCGGCGAGCCTCGTGCACAAAGTTTTGAGGGTAAAACTTCCGTTTTAGCTCCTCTTTGAACTGCTTCCATGTGTCAATGGAGCATGTTCCTTTCTCCATATCTGACTCCTTCCTGCTCCACCAAAGTATGGCAGTCTCAGCCAGGTACATGGCTGCCGTTCGAATTTTGGCTACATCGCTGGCTATGCTCATATGTTCAAAATAAGCATTTAGTTGCCACAAGAAGTTTTTCACGTCTTGAGCGCTTCTTTCACCCCGAAATTCTTTTGGTTTAGGAGCCTCAATACGAGTTTTTCGGACAGTAACAGGACCACGCCCACTGGCTCCTGCGGTCTCCTCTAGGCGCAGTTTTAATGCCTCAACTTCTGCCTGTAGGGCAGACAAATCAGTGAGCTTGAGTTCAAGGTTGGTTAGCCCTTCGTCTTGCTCCTGAATGTTCCCTTTGACTTCGCCAAGTCCATCAAGGGAAACTTACTCAAGGGAACATATATTGTTTTCGGCGGCGGCAATACGACGGTTCAAGGCTGTCAGACCAATTTCTACCATAACCACTCTCTCATCGAGAGTTCTGGTTTCGGAAGCTTCAGGTTCCTCGTAGGGTAGCAACTCGCTATTAGGCGGTGGAGATGCATTTCTGGCCCTACTTTTGTTGTGCTTTTGACCTATGCCTCTTTGTAATTCCAGATTCTCTTCAACGTCGGTTTCTTCTACATTGCGATGTGAGTTCTTAGCCATGCGAGAACCTAGGATCTGATATCAATTGTCACGGGACCATTTTTCAGAGGGTTTTGTGAGGACAACGAAGTTAGCTTGACTGCTACTTAGCATCAGTCCTAAACAATAAATAGCACAATCGTATTGAAGCAATGGCAATCACACGAAACAAGCAAGAAAGCTATGAAATCAAAATGGCTATACATAGGGGGTGGTTGACAAGGCTGTCCAGTAGCCTAGTGCATTCCAGCCTGGCAAAGCTGGCAAGTTGCCTGGTGCATTCCAGCATGGCAAAGCTGGAAAGGCAACCTAGAGGGTTTCTGCTGTCAACCATGGCCCAGAATGTCAAAGATACTCTCCCACTTTCGGCTGCTTGTCCCTTGGTCTGCTGACTTTCTGCCAAAGGTGCCTTTTGATGACATCTCATGATTTCTGTGAGGCCCCAAGTGTTTTTCCACTGATGGTTGTCCGAGATTTGAGCTCGGGTAAGCCTCGCCGTCTGAAATTGCGAAACATTAATAGGTGTGACGGCGGGGCGGGGCATCTGGTCCATAATAAGTGACCTTTTGGCATTTTTATTTTGGTCCAAAATAAGTGTCATTTTACATAATCAAGAAGGAATTAATTTTATTTTTTCAAAATTTGCCCTTATTTACATATCCCAATGTATCAAGTTAACAATTAATTAAGGGTAATTTAGTGAATACGTCTTTTTTTCTTTAGGAGTTCATATTTTCTTAAGGGGTGTGCCAAAGGCTAAAGAGTCACTTATTATGAATCGAATAGAGTATTATCTTAGTGTACTCTCTGTATTTGGTATACGAATAATTATATAAAGTCACACATTAAAAGTTGATAGGAAAACAAATTACATGTAAAGTGTAAAAATACACTTAATAGTTTGAAATCTTTTGGACAAAGCCCTGCGACTTTGCCCCAAAGCGTTGTTGTTCCATTCTCATGTTGTTTAACATGAATGTGTTACCATGCATGAACGCGCGCTTGGTCATAAATTTGATTTTAAATATTTTAAAATAATATTTGGAGATTATTTATAGCTAGTATATTTGTCCAACTCTAGCTAGATCATCTTTCTGGTTTGCGCATGTACACTCAAAATAATACAGTAATTTTTAAAAAAAAATTGTTGCTATGTGCATGTCAAACAGAAGTACGTTAGCTTTAATTACTTTGTTTTGGGAGGAAAAAGCAAGTATGTCGTAGATATTTTGGTTGAGTATAGATTTGTATGCAAAAATATATTTTGAAAAAATAAAAGTTGAACATTATGACTATAATAACAAGAAAAGGCAGATGATTTTCATTTTTTGATTTGGTAGCTAGTTTTGGAAAAAACAAACCATTCACTCAACAGAAATTCTTCTTAATTTTATGATTTCCATTTTTTTCTTTTCTTAAATATATGTTTATAAAAATATTTCCATGTCGAGCCCTGTAGTTAGAGACACATTTAGAATTTAGAATCAACGTGTTTGCAAAAGATATTTGTATAATTTAAGTTTAAAAAATATGTAGGATGTTAAAACTCTAGCAGCCACTTATTGATTTGTCAGGGGTGTACACATGTCGGGTTGGTTCGGATTTTTCAGTTATCAAACCAAACCATAGTGTCGCGATTTTAAACTTATAAACCAAACCAAACCAAACCAACAAAGTCGGGTTTTTCAATCTCGGTTTTTTTCGGATTTTTCGGGTTTTTTCGGGTTTTCGGATTTTTTTCGGTAAAGTCTTCATAGCATAAAATATGTAACTTGTGCTCCAAATATTTCTTAAGTCCTAGTAAAATACAACTATATAATGTGTTTTCCAATAAGCTAACACAATAATATGAGATAAGTCATAGCATTATACTAAAATATTCAATAACAAAGATAAAATAATAAAATTACATAAAATAAATATTGCTAATTAATAAGCCATAATAAAAATTAACATAATCTAAAATACTATATAGGTCATGCTAAAATAAGTATAGCTAATAAGTACTAATATTAATTACATAACTAAGCACTAAAGAAAAAGATAAACTAAGTTATGCATTTTCATTATAAACCAATGTAAAACTAAAATAATTATCCAACACTATCGTTATTCCTAGTATTGAATTGAATTTCTTTTGTTAGCATTAGTATTGATTTAAACTTTGTTTGAGTTACTACATTTATGGGCTATAAAATTTATTTACCATTCAAGAATGTTAAGTCTAAACTTGAAATAATACGTTAAAAGATAAAACTGTGAAAAAGTTTAAGTAATATTTATAAATTACATTACAATAAATATTTTATGTATAAAATATTTTTAAAAATTATATAAATGTACTATCGGGTTGGTTTGGTTTCGGTTTGACCTTTTTTAGTCAAAACCAAACCAAACCAAACCAATTATGGTCGGATTTCATTTTTCAATACCAAACCAAATCACATTTGACTCGGATTATCGATTTGGTGCGATTTATCGCTTTTCTTTTTACACCCCTAGTCAGTTGTTAAAAGAAAAAAGAAAAGAAAAGAAGTACTGAACAAATTAAAGAAAAAGAGAATACAACAAAGAATCAAGAAAAGATTAACTCAAAATATAAAGACTATGAATTTGAGACAAAGAAAAAAAAACTGTTCAAAAAAAAAAAGATGAGCTCGTAATAAAGTAGGAAAAGAGAGATTTTAAAAAAATGAATTAGATAATGTTTTTAGCTAGAATCATGGGATTACAGAAAATTTGGAGAACAAATAAAGTAAATATTTATTATTCTAATTATGATTAAGACCTTGCTTTGGTAATTAAATCTCAATCTTCAATTTTTATATGATATATGACTCTCATCCAAATAGGAACTTGGAGAAATTGAGAGACATCAATGGAGAGGAGTCTCATCCTTGATTTATATATAGAGAGAGTTGGAATTTAAGAGTATATCCAGAAATCCTTTGTTCCTACAAATTAGAAAGTCAACTGGAGAATGACAAGAAAATGTAGATACTAAAATGCTCTCGAATATGCTAGCCAAGCGTTTAATTAAAAAAAAAGAAAAGGTTAACAGATTTTTTTTTTTTTTTTTGCAAAATATGGACCTCATATCTTCAAAAATATCTTCTAACAAGAAATTCTAGGAACCTATGTTTGTTATGTGTCACAATCTGATTTACAAAAATGACCAGTCAGTGAATTCTCTTGTCTTTCTTATAATGATTTCTTCTCTTTAAAGACTATTTGTCTTCTCCATTGGTACATTTGACTATTCTGGCCTATGATGTCACTTGGTAAAATACAAATAACGGAAAAGGCCAAAAATGCCTTAAAAAAATGGCTCAATTTTGCACTCCTTCCATCTATTGAGCCATAAATATCTTTACCGTTAGTTTTTGGGTTCAAACTTACCCTTATATCTAACAGAAGGGTCAACAATACCCCTAACGTATTGAAAATGACTCAGAAATACCCTCCGTTAACGTTTTGGTCCGCAAATGCCCCTAACGTTTGTTTTTGGGCTCAAACTTACCCCTATATCTAACAGAACTAACCTGGTCAATTTTTTAATTTTAACTTCCTCATGTGGTATTTTCTTAATCTGTCACGTGTATTATTTGTATTAAATAAACCCACATGTATCTTTTAAAATATCCAACGACCCTGACCCGCTCCTATATATTTGGACGACCGGCTAAAAATAATTACATTTCGCTAGTTAAATATATAAAAAATACACATTAATTTTATATAAAAATATGTATATTATACATTAATATTTTAATATATATTTTACATAATATTATTTTTAGGAGAAATTATACGGTGTAATTTTCCTTATTAATTATGATCTATAACTCGAATTTATTAAGCAAATATGACAATGGAACGATAGTTTTTGCTAATATTTTAGCTCTATCATTATATATTAAAACACTATTAGTTCCCATTGAAAAGATCATGTGAAGTTCATTAATGTACTAAGCAGTTGGATATGTATATAATTAAATATTTTAAATAATTTCCTTTCCATCTGTTTCTTTGCTTCTCCTTTAGAATCATATAAATAGAACATTATCATTTTTATGTTTGCAAATTAAAAATTATTTTTGTTAAACTTGTTAAGATTTGTAAAATTTGAAGGGAAAACTACACCGTATAATTTCTCCTAAAAATAATATCATGTAAAATATATATTAAAATATTAATGTATAATATATATATTTTTATATATAATCAATGTATATTTTTTATATATTTAACTAGCGAATGTAATTATTTTTAGCTGACCGTCCAAATATATAGGAGCGGGTCAGGGTCGTTGGATGTTTTAAAAGATACATGTGGGTTTATTTAATACAAATAATACACATAGCGGATTAAGAAAATGCCACATGGCGAAGTTAAAGTCAAAAAATTGATCAGGTTAATTCTGTTATATATAGGGGTAAGTTTGAGCCCAAAAACAAATAATAGGGACATTTACGAACCAAAATGTTAATGGAGAGTATTTATGAGCTATTTTCAATACGTTAGGGCTATTGTTGGCCCTTCTGTTAGATATAAGGGTAAGTTTGAGCCCAAAAACTAACTTTAAGGGCATTTATGGCCCAATAGGTGGAAGGATGGCAAAATTGAGCCATTTTCAATACCTTAGGGGCATTTTTGGCCCTTTTCCGTACAAATAAATATATCATCATACTATATTATAAGTGCGAAGACTTTTAGGTGAAGTTATTTTACTAAACTATATATATATATATATATATATATATATCGTTCATTGTGTATACTATATTCTTACAAAAACTCATATCATTTTGTTTTAGTTTTTGCATTTGTATATGTGTACATTTTCTTGTAATATTTTCATTATATGCTATATTTTGTGTCCTATAGACTATTTTGCATTCGAATTTTGTATTACTCCTTCTCTTTTGTACCATCTTTCTTCTATTTTTTCGCCTAAAATTTCTGGTAATTTATTAAATAATTTTTTACCTAATTCTTGGTTAAACGCATTTTCACTGATAGTACAATAATAGAAATAATTGTTATATATATATCTTCCGTTTACCAATAGCAAACGGTTCTACCTATTGAGTCTCTTAATTACCAGTTTGCTTATTCATTGTACAATATTTACTACTACTATATATTTACTACTACATAGTAGTAGTAGTAAATATATAGTAGTAGTAAATATTGTACAATGAATAAGCAAACTGGTAATTAAGAGACTCAATAGGTAGAACCGTTTGGTATTGGTAAACGGAAGTGTGAAACGATGCTCCCTTAGTAATGTCTATTCAATGTCTTGGACTTGCTTTCATCTTCCAATATCCAATACATACTGCAATATTAACTCTTGAAGTGTCTGCATGCATGTGATTAATCAGTTAACGATGGTAGGCTATAATTATGTATTTTAGTCGCTTATTGCACTCTAATTCACTGTACTTTATTTGTTTTGATTTTTAATTGATAGTGTTTTGCACTTATTGTGTGTTTTATGCCTTGTAGGAGTGATTCCGAGTTATGTAGATGTTATGGAATGAATTCGAGTAATTTGGAGCTTTGAAATCTGAGTAAAAGCCCAAGGGATTAAGCCGGGATTATGTTCGGTGGTCGAGGATCAAGTTTGGACGTCAAAACGCACGAAAAATCCGTACTCTAAGAAAAGTCCACTACCGCGGCACGTGGGGGCGCCGCAACTGTCTATTTCTCTGCTGCCTGTTAGAACCAACTCTCTGAATTTCCCCACTAATGCCCCGCATGATGTGTCGTCCCATGCAGCGCGCCTGTGCAACTTTTACAAAGCGAAAATCCTATTTCGGCTAGGAAAAAGGATTTCGTCTCGGCCCGACCTTACTTGGTATAAATACATGAAAAACGTTATTTTCTGGACTTTTTGACACATATTCGACCTAAGGAGGCTAAGGAGGAGTTGGAAGAACACGAGCACAAGGATTTCATCATTCCTTCCTCACTCAAGACACGGGTTTGGATTGAATTTATGTTTTTCTCTATTTTAACTTTATTTGTGATGAATTGCTCCATATCTGTGAAGTAGTCCTCTTTAGGGTTTGATGGATTTGATGTATTGATGATTGTTTGTAGATTATAATTCTAGTTTTTATGTATTGAAGCGTTTTTGGATGATTTAATTGTTGCATCTATATTCACTTGTACATGCAAAAGAGAGGCATAACTTGTGATATCTTTGCATTATATTGTTGGTTGAGTTCATTCATTCTTCTTAGTAATAGAAAGAGGCTAGTTGAATCATTGATTAAACCTAGTTAGGAGAATAATCGAAAGAGGTTTTTCTAAAGACTAATCCATTACGCATTCTTGCATATCTTCACGTGCTTAAATTAGTATCTTGTGAGGTTAAGACTTAATCGAGGGAGGCGTTTTTGGTGAACGTTTGAACTAATAATTGAATGAATTCGAGAGACTCACTTGAACATTAGAAATGAATTATCAAGAGTTAGATCCCGAACAATTATCTTGCACTTATTCTATCAAAACTTTATCTTCTCCCATTGATAACCTTGTTTGCTTATTCCTTGTTTCAATAGTCATTAGTCAATAGCTTTAGATTCTTAGTTAATTTTAGTTATTAATTATATAAATCTCGAGTGTTGATTCTCCTGGATAGCAATCAAGCTAGAAACTACAAAAATATTGTTTAACTCCAATTCATGTGTGTCACGACCCAAAATCCCGCTACAGGCGTCGTGATGGCACCTAGCCTCTAAGACTAGGTAAGCCGATTTTAATTATATTTTTGAAGCCATTTCTTTTTTATTTTTTTTTTTATAAAAAAACTAACAGCGGAAATAATTACAATACACAACCTCCCAAGACTGGTAGTACTGAGTCACGAACTTTAACTGAATACATGGAATGATCACGAGGACCGAATATACAATACTGCTTGATTACAAATTAACAGTACAATGAAATAAAAAGACTCCAAGGG
>AWOL01S0053971.1:2778-14874 GCA_000715115.1 Nicotiana otophora | reverse complement strand
GTTTACAACTGTATTGTCTTTATAAAGCGTTATTTGATTGCTCGAGGACGAGCAATGGTTTAAGTATGGGGTGTTGATGGTAGGCTATAATTACGTGTTTTGTTCGCTTACTTCACTCTAATTCACTGCACTTTAAATGTGCTGGGCTTTAATTGGTAGTGTTTTGCACTTATTGTGTGTTTTATGCCTTGTAGGAATGATTCTGAGTTATGTAGATGTGGTGGAGCTAATTCGATCTTTTTGGAGCTTTGAAGTCTTTGTAAAAGCCCAAGGGATTAAGCCAGGGTCGTGTTCGGGGGTCGAGGATAACGTCTGGACATCACAAATTAAGAAAAAAGCAACACTCTAAGGAATTTACACTGCTGCGGCATGTGGGGCGGCGCATGGTGTGCCTCAACTGTGTGTTTTGGCAACCTGTTGAAATTTGCATGTTCCCTGATAAGTCCCACTAATGCCCCACATGGCGCGCCACATGACTGTGCAATTTTTACAGAGTTATTTTCCTATTTCGTCTAGGAAAGGGTGATTTCGTCTAGGCCTGACCTTACTTCGTCTAAATGCATAGAAAAGCATTATTTTTTGGACTTTTGACATACTTTAGACCTAAGGACTATAAGTATGAGTTGGAAGAATACAAGCACGAGGATTTCATCATTACTTCCTCACTCAAGACCCGAGTTTGGATCGAATTTATGTTTTCCTATACTTTAATTATATTTATGATGAATTTCTCCTTGTCTATGGGGCAGTTCCCTCTAGGTTTGATGGATTTGGTGTATTGATTGCTTGTGGATTATAACTCTAGTTTTATGTATTGAATCGTTATGGAAGATTTAATTTTTGCATCNCCTACTTCGTCTAAATGCATAGAAAAACATTATTTTTTGGACTTTTGACATACTTTAGACCTAAGGACTATAAGTATGAGTTGGAAGAATACAAGCACGAGGATTTCATCATTACTTCCTCACTCAAGACCCGAGTTTGGATCGAATTTATGTTTGCCTATACTTTAATTATATTTATGATGAATTTCTCCTTGTCTATGGGGCAGTTCCCTCTAGGTTTGATGGATTTGGTATATTGATTGCTTGTGGATTATAACTCTAGTTTTATGTATTGAATCGTTATGGAAGATGTAATTGTTGCATCTATATTCACTATTGCATGTAATCTAGAGAGGCATAACTTGTGATATCATTGCATTATATTATTGGTTGAGTTCATAGATTCTTTTAAGTAATCGAAGGGTCTAGTTGAATTATTGATTAAACCTAGTTAGGAGAATAATCGAAAGAGGTTTTGCTAAAGACCAACCCACTACGCATTCCTGCATATCTTTACGTGCTTAAATTTGTTCATTTTGTGAGGTTAAGACTTAATCGAAAGAGGAGTTTTTGCTGAGCGTTTCAACTAATAATTAAGTGAATTTGAGAGACTCACTTGAACATTAGAAGTGAAATATCTAGAGTTAGATCCAGGATAATTATATTGCACCTATTCTGTCAAAACCCTATCTTCTCCCACTAATAACCTTATTTGCTTATCCCTTGTCTCGATAGTCACTAGTCAATAGGTTTAGATTCTTAGTTAATTTTAGTTATTAATTCTATAAATCTCAACTGTGGATTCTCCTGGATAGAAATCAAGCTAGAAACTACGAGAATACTATTTAAATCCAATAGTTGTGGATAAGATATTATACTATACTATCTTTGATTAGCGAGCATAATTTATGTGTGTGTTTTTTGCTCGTCAATATTTTGCGCCATTGCCGGGGATTGGCAATCAATAGCGTCTGAAATAGTTTGTAGTGCTCATTTAGGAATTTTGTCTTTTTATTTTATTTTTCCCTTTTTACGGTTGGTGTTTGTTGGATGTGCGCAGGTTACAGCTTAAGATTGGTGCATGACTCGAGCATCAACAAAAAAAGTGTTACCATACTAGCCACAGTTAGAAACACAACTGCGACAATTTAGGAAGGAAAGAGATCTCACCGAGAAGTTAGAAAAGCTTAGGCAACCCTCAACCCTAGAAACTATGTCCGGAAACAGTGATGATAATGTAGATTTGGATGCAAGAGCGGCAGCACAACAACAAGAAAAATTTGCACGGGATACTGAGGAAGCAGCTATTAGAGCTGCAGAGAGTGTCTATCAAGAAGAGAGGGGTCACAGAATTAATCAACATCCGCCACACCCTTTCCCAACCATTCATTGAGCTTTAAGAAATGAAATAACTCTGCTGGGAGTATACTCTATTGTACCTCTCCACTCTAATTACAATAACCAGTCCATGCCAAAAATAACATCAAAGTCTACCATACTGAGCAATAATAAATCGGCTCTGGTATCAAAACCACTAAGAACAACCAAACACGACCGATACACATAGTCCACAATAAGAGAATCTCCCACAGGTGTAGCCACATAAAATAGGAGAACTCAAAGAATCACGAGATACGCCCAAATATGGGGCAAAATAAGAGGACACATAGGAACAAGTGGTGCCTGGATTAAATAAAACTGATGCATCTCTATGTTAGACCGGAACAATACATGTAATGAGAGATTCGGAAGCAACTGCCTCCGTACGAGTGGGAAGAGCATAATATCTGGCATGGCCTCCCCCTCTAGGGCGACCTCGATTTCTCCGAACTCAACTTCCAGCCGGCTGAGCAGGTGCGTTGTTAGCTGGTGTTGTAATCATAGCCTGAGGACTCGGTGGAACACGCTGTGGCTGAGAAATTGATGGAGGTGCATCCCTCCTAAGTCTAGGGAAATCCCTCACCATATGGAGAGTGTCGCCAAACCCAAAACAAGCTCTCGGAGGGTGTGACTATTATGACTGGCTCGGGCAAGGTCTGCTGGACTGACTGCTAAAAGCACCCCGTATAGGAGGCGCACTAGATACTAGCGGTGCATAATAAGGCTCCTGGAGCCTAAAAGGGGCCGGAATACCACTGGCGGTTGGAAGTGTTGAATGGGTGTGGTGACTCATATAACCCCTACCATGACGAACTGTAGTTGGTGCACGAGTACCACTATAAGTGCCAAACTGTCGAGACCTCTTGGCCTCCCTNCATTATACTATTGGTTGAGTTCATAGATTCTTCTAAGTAATCGAAGGGGCTAGTTGAATCATTGATTAAACCTAGTTAGGAAAATAATCGAAGAGGTTTTCCTAAAGACCAACCCACTACGCATACCTGCATATCTTCACATGCTTAAATTGATTCATTTTGTGAGGTTAATACTTAATCGAAAGAGGAGTTTTTGCTGAGCGTTTCAACTAATAATTAAGTGAATTTGAGAGACTCACTTGAACATTAGAAGTGAAATATCTAGAGTTAGATCCAGGATAATTATATTGCACCTATTCTGTCAAAACCCTATCTTCTCCCACTAATAACCTTATTTGCTTATCCCTTGTCTCGATAGTCACTAGTCAATAGGTTTAGATTCTTAGTTAATTTTAGTTATTAATTCTATAAATCTCAACTGTGGATTCTCCTGGATAGAAATCAAGCTAGAAACTACGAGAATACTATTTAAATCCAATAGTTGTGGATAAGATATTATACTATACTATCTTTGATTAGCGAGCATAATTTATGTGTGTGTTTTTTGCTCGTCAATATTTTGCGCCATTGCCGGGGATTGGCAATCAATAGCGTCTGAAATAGTTTGTAGTGCTCATTTAGGAATTTTGTCTTTTTATTTTATTTTTCCCTTTTTACGGTTGGTGTTTGTTGGATGTGCGCAGGTTACAGCTTAAGATTGGTGCATGACTCGAGCATCAACAAAAAAAGTGTTACCATACTAGCCACAGTTAGAAACACAACTGCGACAATTTAGGAAGGAAAGAGATCTCACCGAGAAGTTAGAAAAGCTTAGGCAACCCTCAACCCTAGAAACTATGTCCGGAAACAGTGATGATAATGTAGATTTGGATGCAAGAGCGGCAGCACAACAACAAGAAAAATTTGCACGGGATACTGAGGAAGCAGCTATTAGAGCTGCAGAGAGTGTCTATCAAGAAGAGAGGGGTCACAGAATTAATCAACATCCGCCACACCCTTTCCCAACCATTCATTGAGCTTTAAGAAATGAAATAACTCTGCTGGGAGTATACTCTATTGTACCTCTCCACTCTAATTACAATAACCAGTCCATGCCAAAAATAACATCAAAGTCTACCATACTGAGCAATAATAAATCGGCTCTGGTATCAAAACCACTAAGAACAACCAAACACGACCGATACACATAGTCCACAATAAGAGAATCTCCCACAGGTGTAGCCACATAAAATAGGAGAACTCAAAGAATCACGAGATACGCCCAAATATGGGGCAAAATAAGAGGACACATAGGAACAAGTGGTGCCTGGATTAAATAAAACTGATGCATCTCTATGTTAGACCGGAACAATACATGTAATGAGAGATTCGGAAGCAACTGCCTCCGTACGAGTGGGAAGAGCATAATATCTGGCATGGCCTCCCCCTCTAGGGCGACCTCGATTTCTCCGAACTCAACTTCCAGCCGGCTGAGCAGGTGCGTTGTTAGCTGGTGTTGTAATCATAGCCTGAGGACTCGGTGGAACACGCTGTGGCTGAGAAATTGATGGAGGTGCATCCCTCCTAAGTCTAGGGAAATCCCTCACCATATGGAGAGTGTCGCCAAACCCAAAACAAGCTCTCGGAGGGTGTGACTATTATGACTGGCTCGGGCAAGGTCTGCTGGACTGACTGCTAAAAGCACCCCGTATAGGAGGCGCACTAGATACTAGCGGTGCATAATAAGGCTCCTGGAGCCTAAAAGGGGCCGGAATACCACTGGCGGTTGGAAGTGTTGAATGGGTGTGGTGACTCATATAACCCCTACCATGACGAACTGTAGTTGGTGCACGAGTACCACTATAAGTGCCAAACTGTCGAGACCTCTTGGCCTCCCTCTCCTCTTACTCCCGAGCAAGCATACCCTCCAATCCCCTAGCAATACTCACAACGTGCTGGGAAGAAATATCCATCTCTAACTCCCGGGCCATGCTAAGACTTATACTGGGGTGGTGTCCTACGATAAACCGACGAACCCTTTCTTGAACTGTAGCAACCAAGGCTGGTGCATGTTGGGCCAAATAACTGAAGCAAACTACATACTCTGACACAGTGCACCCTGGCGCAACTGCTCAAACTCCGCGCGCCATGCATCTCTGACACTCTAGGGAACATACTCCCTCAAGAACATATCCGAGAACTGAGTCCGTGTAAGCGAAGCTGCCTCAGCCGAAATACCCAACTGATAAGCATGCCACCACTGATAGGCTGCTCCTCTGAACTGGAATGTAGTAAAAGACACCCCACTCGACTCTGCTACGCCCATAGTATGAAGAATACAGTGACAATCCTCCAGAAAACCCTGGGCATCCTCTGACACCAATTAAATGAAAGTAGGAGGGTGGTACTTCTTGTATCTCTCAAGTTTGAGTTGCTCCGCCTTAGAAACTACTACCCTAATCTTGGGCTGAGCTGGAGCTACTGGCTGCATCGGTATAATCTTCGGAAACTGGTCGACCTGAACCCACTGCTCTAGAGTACCGGCAACGGGAGTCTATGCTCCTCCACCGACTTGAAATATGGCAGGAGCAAGTGGAATCAATCTAGCCTGAGAAAAGGTGCTAAACATGCTCAGAAACTCGGCTAAAGTCTCCTGGAGGACGGGTGCAGCAACAGGGATCTCAGGTATCTGCCCTCCAGCTGTAGCTACTGGGGGCTCCTCTGTAGCAGCTCACGCGGGTGATCTGACTGCACCGCGTGGACGTTCTCGGCCTCTACCCCGGACCCGACCTCTCGCGACTCTAACAAGGGGCGCAGGTGCCTGGTCATCAGATCCGCCTGTACGTGTCCTCACCATCTGCGAGATAATAGAATACAGAAGTTTAGAATTTTGAAGTCAACAATTTTTGCACGGCAAAGAATCAAAGTAGTGTAGTTTTTTCCTAACAATTCCATAGCCTCCCGAAGATAAGTACAGACGTCTCCGTACCGATCCGCAAGACTCTAATAAATCGGCTTGTGACTCACGATACCTATGAACCTAGAGTTCTAATACAAACTTGTCACGACCCAATTCTCCCTCTGTAAGACGTCGTGATGGCACCTAGTCTCTACGACTAGGTACGCCTAACAAAATGCGAAAATAACAAAATGGAAGTAACAATGCCGCTCGGCATGTACAATAACCAACACGCTAGTAATACATAGTATTCCCAAAACCCAAAACATCATAAATCACAAGATACATAAGATAACTAGTATCTCTATACACCAGAGTCTAATAAAAGCAGTACAGAAGGTAAATGACATAATAAAGAATAGAGGGGGACTCTGAGGTCTGCGGATGCAACAGATGTACCTTGAAGTCTCTATACTGTAGCAAGCACTCTCAGCTAGTAGCGGGGCTGATAAGAAGCACCTGGATCTGCACACAAAACATGTTCAGAAGAGTAGCACGAGTATACCACAACGATACCCAATACGTGTCAAGCCCAACCTCGGTAGAATACTGACGAGGTCAGGTCTGGGACCTACTAGGATATAATAATAAGATAGATGATATAATAAAATGAAGTAGAATTGAGAGGTTAACAGAAAGTATTCACAAAGGAATAACAACACAGCACAATGTGATAACAACATGGGCACTCCCGAGATACCGTCTCGTAATCCCAAAAGTAAATAATCAACATGGGATCTACTGAGACACCGTTTGGTAGTCCAAAAAGTAAATATGCAGAACTATCAAGGTACATCCTCGTAGTCTCAAAAGTAAATGTGCAAGGAGAACGCCTGACGGACCGCCTCGTAGTCTCAAAAGTAAATATGTAGGGAGAACTCCCAAGGTACCGCCTCATAGTCTCAAAAATAAACACATAGCTCAAACCGATAGATACAACAGTTACAGCAAGAATCCTATAGTTACGATTAATAAAATCAAGGAGAAACAACAAATCAACTAGGAATGCTGCACAGAGTTCAAATAAGCAGTTAAAGCACGTAGACATGCGATATTAGACTAAGCACGATAACTACACATACTGGTATAACACAATTAAGATTAAAACAGGTTACTACTCAGTAAAACAAATTGGGCTTCACAACAAATAGCCCGTGTATGCACTCGTCACCTCACGTACAGGGCGCTCAGATATTACAACAGTGCCAAATCCTAAGGGGATTTCCCCCACACAAGGTTAGGCAAGATACTTACCTCGAATCAAGCTCAATCAATCCGTAAGAGTTCCTTTTCATCGATTATCCGACTCCGAGTGGCCCAAATTTAGCCAAACACAATTGCATATCATAAATACAACTATAATAGATTCATCTAATTAATGAAATCAATACTTTAACAAAAAATTCAAAAATCACCCTAAAACGTCGACCCAGGCCCACGTCTCGAAATCCAGTAAAAGTCACAAAATATGAACCATCATTCACTCACGAGTCCACGCATACAAAAATTATCCAAATCCGATATTAAAATCCGAATCAAAACTCAAAATGTATTTGAAGAACTTCCAACCTTTTTCCCCAAATTTCTCAACCAAAATCCTTAATTAAATTATGAAAACAACTATAGATTAGTGGAATATAACCATAAACAAGTGAAGAATCATCACCCCAATGTTCTCTCAGAAAAATCCTTAAATTATCGCCTCAATTCGAGCTCTCAACATCCTAAAATTGAACATGGGATAAAACTCTCGAACTTGGCCCTTTTCTGCGCCAGCGATTTCGCATCTCCGGGCTTCCAGTCGCACATGCGGAAATTCCATCATAAGTGCGGACTTGACTTAAGTCCCTTGGATATGCTCGATCGCAGATATTTCACCTTTGTGTTATCCAACTCAGCAAGTTTCCCTCGATCTCGCCTGATCTCGACTTTGTTCGGTCCCAGGGTCTCAAGCTTGGCGATATAATTTCACACCTCAGTTATATATGACATGAGGTCAGACCTTAATCTTTCATATGGCAGTCTCGATTAGTTAATTAAGGGGCGAGCCCTGTTTTGGCCATATACAAGATAGTCCCCTCGTTTCTCAGAGAGAAAATGACGAGAAACGACATGAATTTCCAAATCCTATCTCGATGGGCCATGACGTAAGCGACGAACCCGACTATAACGTAAGTAATAAAATGGATATCGAAATGTCCCATCGATCCAGTTATCAAGGAATTAAATGCCTACCGGTCATAGGTCGGCCACTACCATTTTTGAACCGTCACCATGAAGCTATAAGTATCTAGTATTTCTTTATTCAAACTTTACACTCAAAGCTCCACCTATTCTTGTTTTTCCTTAAAACATCCCTTTTCTTTGCAACTCTTGGACCTAAATTTCATAAACTTTCATCAAACCGCATACCATCTTAATTCTCTTTCCTCAAGTTCTTCAATGGAGGAAATTTCTAAGACAGTACTGCAAAAAGAGGCAACTTATTCATCACGACCCGCCGGTGGCGGGGGTGCGGCGGAGCCTCACCCTGAGGAATTTATTCTGGCAAGGTGCCCCACTGTTACCGATTTTAAGATTGAAAAGGCCTCCTCGGTACCGGGCTAATGTGAGCTGGTCTCGAGTTACATATGCTCGATCACCGAGGATCTCCTCACCAAGGTTAAAGAGGACTGCAACTGGGTCAATAAGCAAGTGGGAGTTCCTTCACCCGAGGAATCGATCACTACCCATGTGGAGGGTTTTCTAAGTGTTTACACTTATCCCTTCAGGTTAGGTC
This sequence comes from Nicotiana otophora, assembly GCA_000715115.1. Taxonomy (NCBI): domain Eukaryota; kingdom Viridiplantae; phylum Streptophyta; class Magnoliopsida; order Solanales; family Solanaceae; genus Nicotiana; species Nicotiana otophora. The sequence continues at coordinate 6,075 of AWOL01S0053971.1, read as the reverse complement.
CCTTAGACCCTATCATCATTCCCTTTTGCAAGAGGTATGATGTGACTCTTAGCCAGATCCACCCCTCCTTCTGGAGAATAGTGATTCTCCTTCGACTTTTTGTAAGAAAAATCGAAGGATGTCCCTTTACCCTCAACCACCTTATGCGCCACTACCGTCCCCGACTCTATCGAGGGGGGTTGATCAAGCTTTCTCACCGGGCTAGTAAGGCTCAGTTGTCAAGCATAGACGAAGCTCGAGACCGAGGTTGGATAAGTCGATTTATTTGAGTAAAGACTTTAGACCTGATCCCTGCCAAAGACATGCCATTTCCTGAGAAATGGAACATGAAACATAAGTGGTCTTTCGCTTCGAAGGTTCAATCTCATTATTTTCCTTCTTATATTGTTCTTCATTGATGTTTTTGGTGTCGCAGCTGTAGTCAAAATTCCAGACGCAGTTCCTGATCTTAAGGAATGGGTGGTGGGCCTTGTGTCTCATAGGTCGTATTCCGAGCGGTCTTGGATGGAATTAACGAAAGGTCGTCGGAAGGCCCACAGTCATGGTAAGAGCTTTTCCTAGATACATCTGATATCATTTATTTTTATCATCAGTCCCTGATTTGTTATGTTTTGTTTTTGCAGGTTTACCAAAGGACGTCGAGATGAGGCCTCCATCAGTTGATGATGATATACACGCCAATCCCCCCACTCCAAAACTGGTCAAAGAATAGGGGCAAAGAAAAGCCTCGATTCCCTCCGACTCCGAAAAGAATAGACCAAGGAAGCGCCTGGTGCATAAGCCCAAAAGAGCTGGGGCCTGAGAACTCTCATCCGACTCACTCAATAGGTTGAAGGACGAGTCCTAGAAAGAAGAATATTCTAAGCTGGTGGCCTGAGTAAGATGTAGCTCTGAGATGCCTAGAGTCATGGAGGCCGTAGTAGAGACAATGGCTAAAGTTCCCGAGAAGGTCGAGACCGATTTGGCCCGAGCCTGTGAGGTCGAAAAAGAAAGTGTGACTGGTATGTCCCAGTTAGAAGACAATGTACCCAAAGGGGTGCCTGGGGTGATTGACATTTCTGGGTCACCCTCATTTACGGATTCTATGATTAACGAGGTTCAGGCGTTGAAGGGTAAACTTGTCGAAGGGGCGCAAGGAGTAGCTGATCCTTTCAATAACTTTTTTGATGGCATTGAATCTACAGCTTCAGAAGGTGCTATCTCTTTGGGAGACTTACCGCAGCCAAATAAGGTATCGTCATCGAGTGATACTGGGTCTTCATCGGGCCTAAACCTGGTGGATCGATTCCCTGCCCCAAGTGATAACCCCGACCACAGGTGATCTATAACTTTTTTTGCCCCCGAGGATGACCGTGTTTTCTCTACCCCCGTGGGGTTTGCTAGCTACCTCAGATGCTTCCTGACCAAGGAAGACCAGGTGGTGATGAATGTGGTGGAGGCGCCTTGCTTATTTAATGAGGCCCAACATGTTTTGAATCGGGTAAGTTTGCGGTTCACTTCATTATTTATTTTTAACTTGAAGTTGTAAATAATTCTAATATCTCTCTTCGGGCATGCAGACTTCGGTGTTGCATCGTGACGATTTCTTCAGAATTCGGGAAGAGCACGAGGCTGAGATGCGGGAACTCACCGAGACGGGGGATACTTACAAGCTTCTGAGTGAGAAGTCTGGGCCGATTTAGAAGAGGCTCAGAATGAGCATGTCGAGATGGCCGAGCAGGTATTTTGAGTGCTTCACGATAGTAAAGATGAATTAGTGATAGTAACTAACGATCCGATCCTGCAGGTCTGGTAGAGGGTTGAACAAATAGGGCAGCTCCAGACACATGTAGATGTGATACAAGCTGAGGCTGAAGAATTCAAGAAGAATATGGACATCTTAGAAGGAAAAGTAGAGTCCTCGGTATATTGGGCCTTTTGAGGCACTTGAGAGGACTGGAGATGTGGCTTATAAACTTGCATTGCTGCCTAGTCTATCGGGTGTTCATTTAGTGTTTCATGTATTTATGCTCCGTAAATATGGCGAGGATCTGTCTCATGTTTTGGACTTTAGCACAATTCACCTGGATGTTAATTTGACTTATGATATGGAGCCGGTGACTATTTTGGATCCGCAGGTTCGAAAGTTAAGATAAAATAACATAGCCTCAGTGAAAGTGCAAGGGAGAGGTCAGCCAGTCGGAAAAGCTACTTGGGAAATTGACCGGGAGATGCAGAGCAAATATCCACACCTATTTGACACTCCAGGTGTAATTCTAAACCCGTTCTAAGATGAACGTTTGTTTAAGACGGGGAGTGTAATGACCCGACCAGTCGTTTTGAGTATGGCAAGCCCGTTTCCCCATTTACTACTTATTTTTGTGTTCAATTATGGTTGTGTGACTTGTCGGGTAGGTTTCAGAAAGAATTGGAACACTTAGTGCGAAGATTTAATGCTTAAGTTGAAATAATTGACAGAATAAAGAATTATGTGTAAACGGCCACACAATGAAATTTTGATGGTTCCAATAGCTCCGTATGGTGAATTCAGACTTAGGAGTGTGTCCGGATATTTATTTAGAGGTCCGTAGTAAAAGTTTGCTTGAAATGGCAAAAATAGGAAATTTAAGTTTGAAAGTTTGACCGGGGAGTTGACTTTTTGATATCGGGGTCGAAATCCAATTCTGGAAATTTGAATAGTCATGTTATGTAATTTATGACTTGTGTGCAAATTTTGAGGTCAATCGGATTTGATTTGATAGGTTTTGACATCGAATGTACAAGTTGGAATTTGTTAGTTTTCATTAGGCTTGAATTGGGGTATGATTCGTGTTTTTTGTGTTTTTTGATGTGATTTGAGGCTCCGACTATGTCCATATTATGTTTTACGACTTGTTGGTGTATTTTCTTGAGATCTAGGGGGCTTCGGGTGAGTTTTGGATGGTTAACGGATCGAATTTCGGACTAGGAGTGTTGCTGAAGTTTTTCTGGTGCACTGTCTGGTTTCCTTGTAGGTGATCGTGTAAGAAGGCCTGCGATCGCACAGGATAAATTGTACAGCTGGAATATTTTTTTTCAATGCTATCGGTTAGGTAAATTCGCTATTGCATAGTTGTTGGCCAGCAGTACTGGGCGAACGCGTGGATTAAGCCGCGTTTGCATAGAGTGAAGGAGGCAACTGGAAACTTCATGCGATGTGCTATGTGATCGCATATGGTTGTCTGTGATCGCGTTGGGTGGAGGACGATGTGCTTCACGATCATGTGAAGGGATCCACGATCACGTAAGATACAATTATGGCAGGGGAAAATTGTTCTT
>AWOL01S0053964.1:15182-62359 GCA_000715115.1 Nicotiana otophora | reverse complement strand
ATTCCCCCCTCCCCCTCCCTCGACCTCAAATATATTTAAAAGCTAACTCTTTGTCACAAGTTTTATACTTAGCCCTATTGTTTTCTTAGTTGAGTAAAAAATGGCCAAACAACATATATTTTTGTCCGTTTAGAAGGTTGTCTAGAAAAAGTAGGGGCAATAACATGAGGGTCAGACGGGGCTAATTTGGATTATTATTAGTTGGGTTAACTTCAGGAGCAGGACTAGTGGGTGTATCATCATCCGGTTTGCATTTCATCAAAATCTATTTTTTCATCATCATTTTCATCAATAGTTGAATTACNCCTCCCCCCATTCCCCCCTCCCCCTCCCTCGACCTCAAATATATTTAAAAGCTAACTCTTTGTCACAAGTTTTATACTTAGCCCTATTGTTTTCTTAGTTGAGTAAAAAATGGCCAAACAACATATATTTTTGTCCGTTTAGAAGGTTGTCTAGAAAAAGTAGGGGCAATAACATGAGGGTCAGACGGGGCTAATTTGGATTATTATTAGTTGGGTTAACTTCAGGAGCAGGACTAGTGGGTGTATCATCATCCGGTTTGCATTTCATCAAAATCTATTTTTTCATCATCATTTTCATCAATAGTTGAATTACCATAAAGAGCATTCATATATTCATGGTTTAATTATTTACCGGGTGCAATATTATAGCAAAATTGACTCTCGGTAAATTATAATAAACTATTATCGCTATCAAAAATAGCAGGTGTAGGACGGGTAACATGTTTGGATCGAGGAGCCGGGAAAAGTGGAGGGGGAATAGATTGGCTACTAGATTTACCACTCTTGAATTTTTCCTTATTTTTACTAAACATTCTTTTAAGGAATAAGCTATCTTAATTAATCAAGCAATACAAAGTAAATAAAACAAACAATCTATAATATTAAAACTTAAGAGTTGGAACGAGTTTACCGAATTGACGAACAACTTGTTGAAAATTAATTATCGTTGAAGACTTGAAGATTTCAATTCACCAACTTCATAATTTTTTCACAAATTGTAACAATAAAGTAAGCAATTATAGAAGAAAATTAGAGCGAGATTGATGATTTTGTGAGAAAAATGAAAGAATGAGGGGGTACATATAGTTGAAAATAGGAAAAAAGTATAATTATTAAAAGTTTGGGGTTAAAACAAAGTTGGAGGGTTAAATGACTATTTTGTAAATAGCCAACGACTATTTTGGCAGAGGAAGCGACGAGATTTTAAATGTCCAAACGAGTAGATTTTTTTTTTTAAAATTATGGTCGTTGGGACCGTTTGGGACCTATTAGGCCCGCTAGGACCGGTCCGATCCCGGTCTCAAACGGTCCGTTCTCGCGGGCCTAAAGATAAAGACCGGCCCACTTGCCAGGCCCACCTCCTCCGGTCCCGGTCTTAAACGGTTCAGTCCGTTTAGGCCCACTACCCACATGGGCCGCGGTCTTGGGCCGGTCCCGGTCCTGGACCGGCCCACTTGCCAGCCTTAATCGAACTTGTTGCCTAGTGTAGTTTACCTCTTAAGTGTGGTATGTGAGTTGCCTTGGAGCGAGGTATACCGAGAGCGAACCCAAAGGGTAGCGGTTGTGGTTCCCTAGTAAACAAAAAAAAAAATTGAGGCAGGTCCCATTTTGGAATTCTTTTTCACTAGTTTAAATTGTATTGTGCAATTAACGTAGAAGTCAACAAGTTTGATAGATTAATTAATTAAAGAACCCTATTGCCTGCACGATTGCAGGATCTGAAAATCGCAATGGACGAATCTTTAAACCGTTAGAGATAATCGTGGATGCATTCGAGCTAATTAATCTGTTTTTTTCATGAACATGTTGTTTACTCCACAATTTTAAATGAACTATTTATATGTATATATGTCAGTGTGGAAGCATATATATTAGGAGCTACTTTTGCAAGAAAAGTTTCCATTAATCGTAATATTTTGGGTTTCGATGTGCATGAACTATTGCTCCGTATAGACCTTGTATTTTCTTATGATACATATTATTTCCTCCGTTTTAATTTAAGTGTCTTAGTTTGACTAGACACAAAATTTAAGAAGGAAAACAATTATGATCTTAAACTAAAAATCTGCATAATGTAACAAAATGCCCTTTGAATCTAGTAGCCTTATACATGCTTGGTAGAATATTGGATTAATAAAGGAATATGAAATATAGAAAAATATATCTTTTTAAAACAAACTAAAAAGAAACGAAAAATACTAAATTAAAACGGAGAGAGTAGTATTTAATACTATAATTATCTTCTTTCTTTTCTTTTCTTTTTTTACTATACTCTAATTTATACAAAATTTCAAGCCCTTTTCCTTCTCTAGAGAGATTCTTCCCCTTTCCTCTCACTCCCCAAATTCACAAACATGACCAAAACTTTTCAAGGGTTAGACCCCAAAAATTCTAGTTAGACCAAGTATATATATGCATCACCTTTACTTCAAGCGTCAAAGTAAAGTATGTCAATGTGAGTAGAAGCAGTGTATGTATTCAAACTTAAGTGTGCAGCCTTTCCTCTCTTTCGCTTCCATTTATGTAAGAAGAAAGAGCATGTTTTATCCTCAGTGTTTAGTGTGTGACTGTGTTCTAAGACATGATACTAAAGAGATGTAAAAAGACTTCAAAATTAAATTTTAAATTCTATTTTCTTTGCACAGAACTTATTACATTTGTAGCTGAACATGAATTAAACGCATTGCTTGTAACATGACTTGCCATGCATGACCAAGAACCCGCAGTGGTCCTAACTCTAGCCTTTGGAGGGGGAGAGGAGCAGTTGTAGTTATTAGGTATTTACACTAAATCAATGACCACATAACCATTGGCGTAGCCACCCTATGTCAAGGGTGGTCAAGCGCATACACCCTTCACCGAAAAATTATAATAAGTTAAATACTATTTTATATGGTTATATATTATATTTTGAACACCCTTAACATAGTTGAGTGAGAGAGTTCAGTGATTCAGAATGTTCAAAGTGATGTGTTGTTCACAGGTTCAAAGTTCTGTCAAAACTAAACGGAGTCCACCATGTGTGGTCTATTTGATTCTTTTTCAATTTAAAAAATTTCCTTATAAAATAACTCTTAAAACTTAAAATTTGTATAGAAATAAATAACTAATCTTAAAAGTAATTTTTTTATTAAAAGTTATTTCTTAAATAAATTTTATAATTTAATAGTCAAGCTTTATAAAAATTTCTTCAACAAAAGCTCTCTACAAACTACAAATCCTCTCGACTCTCTCTTTTCTTTGGTTATATGCGTACTTTTATTAATAAAATTTCTAACATTATCCTTTTGTTATTTTAATATTTTAATTTATAAAATTATAGTTCTATTAAAAGTTTTCTTTATTGTTTAGCTAAATATTGCGTAGTTTGATCTAAAAATTTTGGTACACCATTTATCGTCAAAACAAATTATTGAATTATTTAAAGTTTGAACACCCTTGACGAAATTCATGGCTACACCACTGCACATAACATATGGTTTTTATTTATTAATTAACTATAGTTGAAAACAATTAATTCCATTTCCGTTTATTAGTTAACCATGATAAATTGATACTATAATTTAGTGTAAATATAAAGTAAAAAGCTTCCCGACCGAGACTACCTTCTCATTTACTCTCTCGACTCACAGAGAGAAAGACTCAAGAATTAAGCTATATGAGTTTTGTTTACCTTAAAAAATGAATAACAATTGAATTTATATATGATTTTAAGGATATGTGGATTAATTCAATACAAGTGATTAATGACGTTATTAAGCAAATGAAAGACGTAATAAATGGACAAACCAATGACAAGGATGATTCCGAGCTCGGTTGATGGCTCGATGAGGAACCTACCCTCGATTCTGAGCTTGTACTTATGAAGAACTTAGGAACAAAAATAAGAACTTTGAACAACAAAGAGAATTGAAATAAATTGCCTTGATATGCATGTTGCAATATGTCCCATGAATAATAAGCTTCCCCTTTATATAGTAGGAGAATTTTACCCTAAGTACAATTCTAAGAAAGGTAAAAATCTTCTATTTCGTTAATCACTCATTTTCTGCCGATACGGGCCGAGATTCACGCCGTGATATCCGATTGGGCAAGGACATCACAACCCTTTGTTAGTTGTGTTTAGCTGTTCTCTTTGAAGTCTTGATCCTCGAACCGGACCCGGAGGACATGGCCCCGATACCCCCGAGGGTAGGTGTTTTGCCTGAGCCCCGATACGAGGGGCTCCTTGCTTTGACTTCGATTCATTACAGTCATGTTGCTACTCCGTTTGACTTACCGGAAAATTGAGGTATTCAGTGGGCCCGGTTTTACCTGCATATAGATAGTCCCCTCATTTCTCAGAGAGTAGGCTTGCCGAAACGATGGAAAATGATAGATGACTCTAGTTGCTTCCTATGTACGTTACGACGAGAGAGCCAAAACGTCCCATCAATCGTGTCTTCTGACTTCGGACACGTGTCGCTCACCAGCAGGTCGCCTCCGAATGCGATGTGTCAGTTGTTTCCCTATAAATGCTTCCTCATTTCGTCCTTTTCTACTTTTTGACCAAATCACTACCTTCGAGCTTTCCAGCTATCATCAAACATTTTTCAAACCTTCATATCTTCATCCTAATTCTTCAATTTTCATAGTAATCTCCAGATTTTCTACAAATCTTCATACTCTGTTCTTCATCTTCAGAACTTGTTTTTCCAAAACTTTGCATTCTTTTCTCAAATTTTCAAACACTCTCTCAGATGACAATGGTCAAAACATCGAAAACTGTTACTCAACAAGTTGCCTCTTAATCTTCTCAACCAGCCACTGGTACTGAAGCAGTTTTCCCTGAGGTGGTTGCCCACGAAACGGCTTCCCGCGTTGTAGTTGCTAACGAACCGGCCGCTGAGCCTCCCTTATCGGCGTTCATTCCCGGGGGCTACTGATAAGTGGGGATTTTGACTACTTATTAGCGCCTTTTAGCATTTTTTTAATTCTAAAAGCATTGAATCGCATTCCCAAAACTAATAAAATATGCAAAATTGCAGGAATGTTGGAAGTTGGACTCCCGAGATGAAATCCGGCTCAAAGAGGAGTAGTCCGAGCACAAGGCAACAAAAGGGCACAAAAGCTTACAAAGTGCGGTCCGCAGAAGAAATTGCAATCCGCAGAATTCCATCCACATCCGCAACCAAAGAAGAAAAACCCAGCAGACTTTCGTGCAAATTGCGGACCGCACATGAATTGTGTGTACGCAAAAGAAGGGCTCAAGATCAAGATCAGAGAGATGGCAAAATATCCAAGTCTAGAGCTTTATTGAATTGCGGTTCGCAAAAGATTTGTGTGTCTGCAGAAGATTGTCTTGCGGCCGCAATCATACTATTACGGACCACAGAAGAGGGCCTTGCGGCCACAGTGCTTAATCTGCGGACCGTAAAAATATTGCCTCGCGACCGCAGTTCAGAATTATGCGGCCGCAGAATCCGAGCTCCTGCCAGATGAAGAATTCTGCGTACCGCTCAGGGAATTGTGTGACCGCAGAACCTCCGGAAGGGCATTTTTGTCCGAAATTTCCAGCATTGTATAAATAGAGAAGTTTCATAAAATTAGGTTAAGTTTTGACATCAGCAAGTTCTGTAGCCATTTTTCTTTGCCTCTTTTGGAAATTTTCTTTATTTTGGTGTATTTTACTATAGATTTTATCATTTTAACTTTATATTATGAGTTTAATTAGTATTTCTTCTTCTTCTTCTTCTTCTTTAAACCCCATCATTAGTAGCTAGATTTTTACTAGGGTTATGACCCAACCCTAGTGTGTTAACCTTATTGGTAATTAAATTAGTTCTTATTTATGATTGGGTGTTTGTTATTTAGCCTAGTTCATGCTTTAATTTGTGAAATTAATAGTTGCAAATATTAGTTCATGCCTATTTGACTTAGTCTCTACTTGAGAAAAAGAGACAAGAGTGGGTTGCTCTAGTGGTAAGCATCCTCCACTTCCAACAAAGAGGTTGTGAGTTCGAGTCACCCCAAGAGCAAGGTGGGGAGTTATTGGAGGGAGGAAGCCGAGGTTCTATCGAAAACAGCCTCTCTACCCTAGGGTAGGGTTAAGGTCTGCGTACACACTATCCTCCCCAGACCCCACTAGTGGGATTATACTGAGTTATTGTTGTTGTTCTTGTTATTGTTGTTGTTCTTGTTGTTGTTGTTGTTGTTGTTGTTGTTGTTGTTGTTGTTGTTGTTGTTGTTGTTGTTGTTGTTGTTGTTGTTGTTATTGTATACTTGAGAAAGAGAGACTTAGTCTAGGAAATAGAAACAAAACCCTTTCTTGTGGAAGTGCAAATTAAGATAATTCAATTTCACGTATTAGAATATATAATCCTAACTCCCATCTAGCTCCCTGTGGATTCGATCCCGACTCTTCGTGGGTTACTATAATTGCAATCGACCATTTCATACCTTGTTTTGAGGTGTGCATTTGAGCGCGATTCAATTTTTGAGATTTTTGTGCGGATGCAGAGCACCTTTTTGCTTCAGCAACTAAATTGTGCAGTTCGTACAATGCAATTGCGGACCGCTATTCTTTTCACACTTAACCAGATTTCTGGGCACAATTCCTGTAAAGCACACTCATCCCCGCATTATACTTCAAATCAAGTCAGCATAAAAATAACTCCTAACTACAAGAGAAACAAAGAAAAGAAAAATACATGGGTTGCCTCCCAAGAAGCGCTTGATTTAACGTTACTGCACGACGCAGATTACCATCATTTGAAATGAATCACCACCACGACATGACCATCACCAACTTTTCCCAAATAGTGCTTCACCCGGTGACCATTGACTCGGAATACCTCATTGTTTTTGTTCTTCAAGTCTAATTCACCGAAAGGTGTCACACCCATAATTTCAAAGGGACCACTCCATTTAGACTTTAGCTTTCTGGGAAACATCCTCAATCGTAAGTTGAACAACAATACAATAACACCTACCTTGAACTCTTTGTTTCCAATGTATTTGTCATGAATATATTTCATCTTTTCTTTGTACAATGATGAACTCGCATAAACATGGTACCGGAACTCATTCAATTCATTCAAATATGCAACCCTCAAGTTAGCGGCTACATCCCAATCAAGATTCAACTTCTTTAGAGTCCACATGGCTTTGTTCTCAAGTTCCACCGAAAGATGACAAGCTTTGCCGAACACAAACCGGTATGGAGACATTCCGATAGGAGTTTTGAAAGATATCCGATAAGTCCATAATGCATCATCAAGCTTCTTTGACCAATCCGTCCAGTTAGCATTCACTGTTTTGGACAAGATACTCTTTATCTCCTGGTAGGAGACTTCCACTTTACCGCTAGCTTGTGGATGATAGGGAGTCGTAACTTTATGAGTAACACCATATTTGCTAAGTAAAGTGTCAAAAGCCTTGTTGCAAAAATGCAACCCCCTATCGCTTATGATAGCCCGCAGAGTACCAAACCTTGTGAAAATATTCTTCTTCAAGAACGCCACCACACTCCTCGTTTTGTTGTTGGGTAGAGCAATGGCCTCAACCCATTTAGACACATAATCAACCGCGACCAAGATATAGGTGTTTCCACAAGAACTCATAAAAGTACCCATGAAGTCAACACCCCACACATCAAAGATATCAATCTCCAAAATGGTAGTGAGAGGCATTTCATTCTTCTTCGAGATTCCACCGACCCTTTGACATTCATCACATCTTTTCACTAAATCACTTGCATACTTGTAAAGAATGGGCCAATAGAAACCGTAACTTAGCACTTTGGCCACCGTTCTTGCTCCATCATGGTGACCACTATATGACGAAGAATGACAAGCCCCAAGGATATCACTTTGCTCTTCTTCCGGTACATATCTTATAATTACCCCATCCGTACAAATTCGGAAAAGGTATGGCTCATCCCAATAATAATCTTGACAATCCTGTTTGAGCTTCTTCTGTTGGTTTGAAGAGAACTCATCCGGGATAATTACACACACAAGGAAGTTTGCTAGATCCGCGAACCATGGCACCTCCTTCATTGAAATAGCCAAGAGTTTCTCATCGAGGAAGGAGTCATTGATTTCAAGGCCATCATGCGGCCTCCCCTCCTCCTCCAAATGAGACAAGTGGTCCACCACTTGATTTTCACTCACTCTTCGATCCTGGATGTCAATATCAAACTCTTGCAACAAAAGCACCCATCTCATCAAACGAGCTTTGGAATCTTTCTTACTCATAAGATAACGAAGTGCCGCATGATCCGTGTGGATAATAACTTTCGCACCCATCAAGTACGGGCAAAACTTCTGAATTGCAAACACAATGGCAATGAGCTCTTTCTCCATAACGGTGTAGTTGACTTGGGTACCATTCATGGTCTTACTAGCATAGTAGACCAGATGAAAAATTCGTTTGATGCGTTACCTTAAAACAGCTCCAACCGCTACATCACTAGCGTCGCACATGAGCTCAAAAGGGATACTCCAATTAGGAACGATGATAATGGGAGTGGTTTTCAACTTGAACTTTAACAATTAAAAGGATCTCATGCAATCATCATTGAAGTGAAACTTAACATCTTTCTCTAAAATCTTGCACAACGGGTTCACCACTTTAGAGAAATCCTTGATGAAATGCTGGTAAGACCCTGCGTGGCCTAAGAAACTCCGCACACCTTTCACCGAAGTTGGAGGTGGAAGTTTAGAAATCACCTCAATCTTTGAGTTGTCGACTTCAATGCCATCCTTTGAGATCTTGTGGCCAAGGACAATGCCTTCCTCGACCATGAAATGACACTTCTCCCAATTTAGGACCAAATGCGTTTCATCGCATCTTGCCAACACTTTATTCAAATTTGCCAAGAAATCATCAAAGGAATCCCCAACCACCGAGAATTCATCCATGAAAACTTCAAGGTAGTCCTCCACCATGTCTGTGAAGATAGCCATCATAAACCAAATGGCATCCACTTGAATATGAAAGTACCATAGGGACATGTAAAAGTTATTTTCTCTTGATCTTTCGGAACAATAAAGATTTGGTTGTATCCCGAATATCCATCTAGAAAACAATAGAAAGCACGGCCGGCCAACCTATCAAGCATTTGGTCAAGGAAGGGAAGTGGAAAATGATCCTTCCTTGTGACTTTGTTGAGTTTGAGTCCATACACACTCTTCACCCCGTCACTGTTCTTGTGGGAATTAACTCATTCTTGTCATTGGTGACCACCATCATGCTCCCCTTCTTTGGGACGCATTGCACCGTAGAAGTCCAGGAACTATTGGAAATAGGGTAGACAACTCCAGCATCCAACCAGTTGATAATCTCCTTTTTGACCACTTCTTGCATAGCCTCATTGAGTCTCCTTTGATATTCAATAGATGGTTTGGTGTTTTATCCAAGTTGATCTTGTGCATGCAAAATGCGGGGCTTATTCCCCGAATATCCGCTAATGTCCATCCAATAGCCTTCTTCCTCTTATGTATCACCGCCAATACAGAGTCAACCTGCACGTTAGTCAAACAAGAGGAAAGAATAACCAGTAAAGTAGAACAAGGTCCAAGAAATTCATACCAAAGATGTGGAGGCAATGGCTTCAACTCCAAGGTTGGAGGCTCTTCAATTGAAGGCTTTGTATGAGGAGTTTTCCTATTTTCAAAATCCAAGGAGAGTTTTCGGGGTACATAGTTGTACGACCCCATTCATTGCAAAGAATTCACACATTCCATAAAACCATCCATCTCGTCATCATTAAAGTTGAGCAAGACGGTCTCCATCATATCACCCACATTGATCGTGGCACTTGTATCATCAACAACCACATCGGACACCAAGTCCACAAAAGAATGCACTTCATTGCTATTTGGTTGCCACATAGATTTGCACACGTGGAATACCACCTTTTCATCACCCACCCGAAAAGTGAGTTCTCTGGATTCCACATCATCAAGAGCCTTCCTCGTAGTAAGGAAAGGTCTTCCAAGAATAATCGATACCTCATAGTCCACATCACAATCAAGAATGACAAAATCCGCCAGAAGAATGAATTTATCAACATGAACCAATACATCTTCAATCACTCCCAATGGTCTCTTCATTGTACGATCGACCATTTGTGATCTCATAGATGTGGGTCTTGGTTGCCCAATTCCAAAGGTCTTGAAAATCGAATAGGGAATCAAATTGATACTTTCCCCAAGATCACAAAGTGCTTTAGCAAACTCGACACTTCCAACGGTACAAGGGATTGTGAAAGCACCGGGATCTTCCAATTTGGAGCTATTGAATGCAAAATTGCACTCACTTGATAAGTGACTTTGATAGTATCAAAATTCATCGACCTCTTCTTTGTCACCAAATCCTTCATAAACTTTGCATAACTGGGAATTTTTTCCAAAGCTTCAACTAATGGCACATTGATCGAGAGACTCTTCATCATGTCAATGAACTTTTTAAATTGATTCTTGCCATTTTTCTTGGCAAGCCTTTGAGGATATGGAGGAGGAGGCTTAGGCAATGGTGCCTTATCCTTTTGCACTACCGGTCCCGGTATATCAATAACGTGATCCCTAGACGGGTTCACTTCCTCTTGAGTCTCTTCCACATTGTCATCAATATCAATCCGAACTTCATTATTTGATTGCATCACATTGATTAGGACCTCTTCTTCTTGTACCACTTGCTCATCATCCACAAGTTGGCTTTGACTTGAGGTGGGTGCATTCCCACCTCTTTCACTTCTTGTAGTAATGGTCATGGCATGCCCCGTGTTGTTCCCACCCTTTGGGTTCACCACCGTGTCACTTGGTATGCCCCCTTAGGATGAGAATTTAGAGCTTGAGAGATTTGTCCCATTTGAACTTCTAAGTTACAGATCGATGTATTGTGTGAGCCAAGTTGGGCATCCGAATCGACATTCTTTTCCATCATTTGCTTGAACATGTTCTCAATACGCCCCATATCATTAGTTGAAGAACTAAGACCATGGGAAGGATAAGGAGGCAGGTTTCTCGGTTGTTGATATATCGGGGGCCTTTGAAAACCCGACCTCCATTTGACTTGATTATTATTCCATCCACCTTGATTGTTATCTCCCCAATTACCTTGATTATTTCCATTCCAACTTCCTTAATTATTGTTGTTATGCCAATTCCCTTGATTGTTTCCACCACTCTAATTACCTTGGTTATTAGAATTCCAATTGCCTTGATTGTTTTGAGGTCGCCATTTTTGTTGATTTGGGCCTTGGAAATTGTTTCGCTACCCTTGAAAGTTGTTCACATATTGCACCTCCTCTTCTTGGTCATTGTAATAATCATCTTGATCAAACCCACTATCTTCTTGCACAAAATTGTCCACTCGTTGTTGCACTTGTGGACCCTTGGTTTTCCATTTTTTCACCATTATGTTTACTCCCTTCATGGAATTGACTTGCCTAGGATTTTGCACTTGTTGAAGTTGAGCCCTTGCTAGTTAATTCATGGTGGTATTCAATTCGGCTATGGCTTGCCCATAGTCATGCAACTCTTTGTGGAGGTGAATCACATTGGGATCACCTTGTGGAACATTAGCCCAAGATTGCCATGCCGATGATGTGTCCGCCATTTCATCTAAGATCTCACACGCCTCCGTATAAGGCGCAGTCATGAAGTTCCTACAACAAGTTGATTTACTACACATTTGTTGGTTGTATTGATCCCACAATAGAAAGTTTGTTGAATCATGTTCTCCTTCATATCGTTGTTGGGACATTCTTTAATCATTGTTCTATATCGCTCCTATATCTCGTGTAGTGGTTCATTGGGCTCTTGCTTAAATGCTAGAATCTCATCCCTAAGTGTAGCCATGTGCCCCGGAGAGAAGTACTTAGAAATAAACATTTTCGCCAATTTATCCCAAGTGTGAATGGAGTGGTTCAGCAAACGCTCCAACCAATCTAAAGCTTTTCCCCGTAAAGAGAAGGGAAAAAGCCTTAGCCTCAAAGCATCATCAGAGACATTTGTTTGTTTACTCCCCCAATATGTGTCCACAAACCCCTATGTTTGTATGCATTTTGACCCGGATCACCGGTGAAGAAGCCTCGTTGCTCTAGCAAAGTGAGCATCACATTGGTTATTTGAAAGTTGCCTGCCCTAATAAGGAGAGGGACTATTGCACTTGCATATCCTTCATTGTGTAACACCCGGTGTGGATCCGCTCGTGGTGGAGGTGGGGGTGGAACAAGCACATTGTCATAAAGCACTCGGCCTCTTCTATTGGCTTGAGTTTCAAGAGGAACCTCATTCACTTGATCATCCTCAATGTCCACATCCCCCAAAGCAATATTTTCGAGCTCATTGTTTACTATGGTTGCACCTATAATTTCTCAAACACGTTAGTAACACGGAAGGAAAAGAAGATATTCCAAAAACACACCCAAATATATAGCTAACACCATTTTTAACTCCCCGGCAACTGGGCCAAAAATTGAATCGTGCTCAAATGCACATCTCAAAACAAGGTATAAAATGGTCGATTGCAATTATAGTAACCCAACGAAGAGTCCGGGTCGAATCCACAGGGAGCTAGATGGGAGTTAGGGATATATATTCTAATGCGTGAAATTGGATTATCTTAATTTACACTTCCACAAAAAGGGTTTTGTTTCTATTTCTAATTTTACACTAAAGTTTGCAGAATAAAGAAATAAGACTAGGATGATTTCTTTTGATGTTTTTCAAATTTGTAAAAAGTCTAGGGTTATGACCATCACCTAGGTGTTTGACTAATGGGATAAAAATCTTAATGCTTGTTTTGTTGATCGGGATTTATTATAGCTATTAACTCTCAATTACCCACTCAATACCTCTCGGTCAGAGTGGTTTTGCCCAATTTGATTTTCTCAAGACCAAATGGGTATCACGTAAAACAGTTGATAAAAGCCGAGTAAGGTTATTACTATTTCTAGGTTGAACTCTTTAATTGGTTAATCAATCTCTCGGTTGACCCAATTCCTTGTTAGCCAAGTTTTCCTAAACTAACTCTCTCTTTCTCAAGTAGAGACTAAGTCAAATAGGCATGAACTAATGTTTGCAACCATTAATTCCACAAATTAAAGCATGAACTAGCCTATATAATAAACACTCAATCATAAACAAGCACTAATTTAATTACCCGTAAGGTTAACACACAAGGGTTGGGTCACAACCCTAGTAAAAATCTAGCTACTCATGCTTGGGTTTGAAGAAAAATAAGAAGAAATACTAATTAAACTCATAATGTAAAGTTAAAATGATAAAATATATAGTAAAATACACCAAAATATAGAAAACTTTCAAAAGAGGCAAAGAAAAACGTCTACCAAACTTGTTGATGTCAAAACTTAACCTAGTTTTATGAAACTTGTCTATTTATACAAGGCTGGAAATTTCGGACGAAAATGCCCTTCGGGAGGTTCTGCAGCCGCACAATTCCATGTGCACTCCGCAGAATTCTTCATCTGGTAGGAGATAGAATTTTACGACCGCACAATTCTGAACTACGGCCGCGAGGCAATATTTCTGCGGTCCGCAGATTTAGCACTGCGGCTGCAAGCCTTCTTCTGCGGTCTGCAATAGTATGATTGCAGCCGCAAGACAATCTTCTGCGGCCACACAAATCTTTTGCGGACCGCAATTCAATGAAGCTCTGGACTTGGCTGTTTTGTCATCTATCTAATCTTGGTCTTGACCCCTTCTATTGCGGCCGCACAATTCATGTGCGGTCCGCAATTTGCACAAAAGTCTGTTGGTTTTTTCTTCTTTGTTTGCGGCCGCAGATGGAATTCTGTGGACCGCAATTTCTCCTGCGGCCACAAAAGTTCTTCAGCGGACCGCACTTTTTATGCTTCTATGCCCTTTTGTTGCCTTGTGCCCGGACTACTCCTATGTGAGCCGGATTTCATCTCGGGAGTCCAACTTCTAACATTCCTGCAATATTTCACATTTTATTAGTTTCGGGAACGCAATTCAATGCTTTTAGACTAAAATAAAAGCTAAAAGGCGCTAATAAGTAGTCAAAATCCCCACTTATCAACTCCCCCAAACTTAAGTCTTTGCTTGTCCACAAGCAAACAAAATAGTTCCCACCTCCCCAAGTTAAGGGTCATTTCAGCCAGTCAAAGGTGAGCCATTCACACATCAGTTGGGACCAACAATTACCCACACTACTTATGCATTATCAACAAGGCGCCAAGTTAAACATTTATGCACATATAGTTCTAGTATGATACTTGAGCATCAAGAGTTGACTTTACTCATCAAGGAAGCTCGCTCTCTCATGTACGTCATTGTGGATTCCAAACTCCTCCTCCTCTACTCTCCGTTTACCTAGCTCACTTAAGAATTTTAGCACTTAGTCCAAAGATTTATGACAGGTTCACTCATCTCTCTCAAGAGAATATCGCAAGTACGGCTTCAAGTACCATAGGCTTGCCCCTCATGTAGATCTCCATTAATGTAAGTTTACTCGGCTTGAAATCAGGTAGGACTTCTTTTGAGATGTAATGAAGGCTTTTTGGGGTAGGGTTGGATACAATATGGTTTAGTGGTTATACCATTCCTTAAGCACTCCATCTTTTTATTCTCGGCTCATACCTTGCCAATTTTTTGAGGCATTTTCTTTTCCTTGGAGAACTAGAGAGACTTAACATCACTCTTTCTTGATCATTACACTCATATTTCTCCATGTTTGGGCTCATTGCCTTTCTTTTAATCCCTTCAACTCTTCTACTTATTCATTTTTGTTGCAATTTTCTTTTTGTTCTTTTCTTTTCTTTGCCTTTTCTTCTCACCATTTCTTTTTCTCTTTTTGTGCCTTGATACCCTTTTTCAATTTCCTCGTCTCTCCCCTAAACTTATGTTTTTATCTATTTGTTTCACATGAGTGTTAAGGAAAGCTCGGGTGCCAAGATAGGGTCACAATAGGGATGACATCATTGGTATGTAATAGAGAACTCAAACGGGCCAAGGAAAGCCTACAATCACTTCTCAAGCCAAGCAAAACTTAGTATTTCTCCTTGAAACACATTTGGGGAAAGTTCTAGACCTTTCACACGGGTACTTGGACTAACAACAATTCTCACCCCTCACGCAACTGGATTGTTAAAGAGGAAAGAGTCGAGGGCCCACAACGAGCACGTTCAAGATTGAAAATCACTATAGTTCGATTAAATGACTCGATGGTTGCCTAAGTCAATACAAGAGTCACAAAGTCACTAACTAGAGCTATTTCTTTCAAAAACCTTGTTTCTAACCATAATCACATAGTTAAGTGTGTTGGTAGCAAGTGAAGCATGTTTGACTCTTCGAGCATGACTTAATTAGGCCTTTTTATTCATTACTACTATTATTACCTAAACACAAAAATGGACTCAGTCCCTTAAGAAGGTGTTCACGCCATCCATCGTAGGGAAGAGTCACCGGTTTACACAAAAACTACCTTTGGAAAGAACCATGGCATTAAAAAAACCAAAGGCGTATTATATACTAAAATATAAAAAGAAGCTACTGAATCCACAAGAAGCTACTAATTCAAAAAGAAACTACTCACTTAAACACTAACTAAAAAGAAAACAAACATAAAGAAGCTACAAAGCAAAAACTGTTGAAAGCCTAACGAATATACACAATGGGGGAGAAGGAGAAGATATATACATAATGAGAGAAGAAGAGAGAATATATATAGAATAAGGAAAGAGAAGAAAAATAATGTCAAGCTATTATAAACCAATTGTCTCAGAATCATCAAATAAGATCAAATAAACTCCACTCCCCCCCTCCCTCGAATAAAAATAAGCATTGTCCCCAATGCTTAAACAAATAAGAGAAAAGAAAGGGAAAGAGTGAAGAAGACTCCCTATGGCTCCTTGGACATCTCTGTGTCCCCAACAATGTCACCACCCTCAGTCTCTTCCAACTGGATCTCATCATCCTCAACTCTGGGAGTGAGTGGGTTGGTGAATATCTGACGCACTACCTCGGCAGTGTCGGCAGCAGAGTCTAGCTCCTCAGGCTGGCCAGCTGATGCCACCAGTGCTGTTGGTGCTGTAGGATCTGGGCCTGGGTGGTGTGGGTCAATCAGCATGTCGAATGGAATATCTCCGGCTGCAGCAAGCTTGGTAACTTGTCTCCGGAGCTTGTCCACTGACTTCTTGGAGTCCTAGAACTTTCTCATCTTCTTTACTTCCTTGCCCAGCTTTTCGATCACTGACCCATGCTGCACCAATGTAGCCATGATTGTGTTCTGGTTCTCCAGGAGCTTCTTCAGAGTTTCTTCTACTGATGGGGGCATCTGAGGTGCCGGAATAGAAGACCGTGCTGCAATAGTACTGGATAAGTCAGAAAGCTTTGCAGTGGATGCTTGCATCCAGTTGTTGTGGCTCGCCTATGTCTAGGAGAATCGCGCGCAGACAGTGGAGTAGTAGGCATGAGCACCGGCTTCAAAACCGAGGTGGAACATATGGCAGGAACTGTTGTGGGAACTGAGGATAGTGGTGGAGGCATGGCTGCAGCACTAGATGAAGGCTCGACCGAAGTAGATGTAATATCAACTACCTCTGAAACTATCATCGATGGCTCATCATACTGGCCTGTGGTGGTAGACGGATGACCCTTTTTCTTAGGGTTGTGTGCATCCATCAGTGAGTACCATGAGAAGGTCTTCTTCGGCCGCACCTTTGTATCAAAATCCCTCGGCTCTATCCTCGCTTCCATGAGATACTCTATAATGGTGTTGGGATATAGGTAGGATGTGTCAGCTTGCCGAGCGACCACATGGATGTTGGCCGACATCACGACACCCACATTGATAGAAGAACCCGACCATGATGGAAGCAACTAGAACAGCTCGAGGGATTGGAAGATATGTCTCGTTCTGGCACGGGTCTAGTCCTCTGCATACAAAGGTTTACCATCACTTTGCCTCAAAGCTCAGCGTACACCTGTGAATAGAAACCCCTGCTGTGATCCATGGTGGTGGTGGCCCAGGAGCTGCTAAAATCTATGCTAGCCAAGGACGAGCTGCATCCCCAAGTGCACATTTCTCTAAGTACTCTGTGGGCTCGACATCATCAAACCCCAAGTAAGTGTTCAATGTGTGCTGATCAAATCGCACCTTAAGGTTCCTCACTTTAGTTATCTTGGTACCTTTCTTGATATGTGCCACATTAGCATAGAATTCCCGGACAAGGTACTCTTTCACATCCACCACGCTCTCGCTAAACCACATCCACCTTTTGCGTTCCCAAAACTGCCTCAAAACTGCAGGGTTATACATTTCTAAATCTTTTAACTGAAATTATCGCTCAAGAGTGAGCGACCTCAATGGCCAACAATCACGGAAGCTAGAGAAAGAAGCCAAACTGACAAGGCCGGCAATTGTAGCATCTCCCCCTCTACTATCATCGGGGATGTCCTGAACTGATGTCTTCGGTGCCTGGGGGACAAGTGTTGTAGAAGGCTTAGAAGCCTGACTGGAACTCTCTGAACCCTCGAAAGTGCTGTGTGATGTGGACGACTCGTCCCTGAGCTGATACCTCTCTGGCAGCCTTGACGGGACAGCTGGATGCTCATGTACAGAGGCTGAGTTGCCCTCTGATGCTTCCCTAGATGTGGCATAAGAACTGTTCTCGGAAAGGTCTACACCTCTCCCTCTGCCGGCTGCTATTTTCTTTTTAATTTCAAGCTGTTGGGCAATAGGTAATAGTCTCTTCCCTTGTCCCCGAGAAGGGTCACCCCTTTTTTTTGAAGTGTCACCTCTGCCTCTAGATCGAACCATTTTCTATACCAAGCAAAGGCGATTGTTAGATGCAATTCAAGTTCAGACATACAATGAATGTAAGGATACACTAGAAGATACAATAAGGAACACAATTGAAACATGTTTCCAGGGTAGGGATTTGCGGTCCGCATGTGTTTCATTGCAGATGCAGAATGGGACTTGCGGACCGTACAATTCTCATTTGCGGCCGCATAATTGGATTTCGGTCCGCACATTTCTCATTATGGCTGCAACTCAGATACCACCAATATGACAACTCTCTGATAACAGAGAATTGGATCTTTTACGGCCGCAAACTATTTTCTGTGGTCCGCACAAATTATTTTGCGGCCGCACATGTGAGTCACCAATTTGACAACTCTATGATCACAGGAACTAGACTGTTCTGTGGCCGCAATGGGATTTCTTTGGTCCGACCAATTCATCCGATTAACATTCACTGTTTTGGACAAGATACTCTTTGTCTCCCGGTTGGAGACTTCTACTTTACTGCTAGCTTGTGGATGATAGGTTGTCGTAACTTTATGAGTAACACCATATTTGCTAAGTAAAGTGTCAAAAGCCTTGTTGCAAAAATGCGACCCCCCATCGCTTATGATAGCCCGCGGAGTACCAAACCTTATGAAAATATTCTTCTTCAAAAACGCCGCCACACTCCTCGCTTCGTTGTTGGGTAGAGAAATGGCCTCAACCCATTTAGACACATAATCAACCGTGACCAAGATGTAGGTGTTTCCATAAGAACTCACAAAAGGACCCATGAAGTCAATACCCCACACATCAAAGATATCAATCTCCAAAATAGTAGTGAGAGGCATTTCATCCTTCTTCGAGATTCCACCGGTCCTTTGACATTCATCACATCTTTTCACTAAATTACTTACATCCTTGTAAAGAGTGGGACAATAGAAACCGCAACTTAGCACTTTGGCCTCCGTTCTTGCTCCACCATGGTGACCACCATATGGTGAAGAATGACAAGCCCCAAGAATATCACTTTGCTCTTCTTCCTGTACACATCTTCTAATTACCTCATCCGTACAAATCCGGAAAAGGTATGGCTCATCCCAATAATAATCTTGACAATCCTGTTTGAGCTTCTTACTTTAGTTTGAAGAGAACTCGTTCAGGATAATTCCACACACAAGAAAGTTTGCTAGATTCGCGAACCATGGCACCTCCTTCATTGAAATAGCCATAAGTTGTTCATCGGGGAAGGAGTCATTGATTTCAAGGCCATCATGTGGCCTCCCCTCCTCCTCCAAACGAGACAAGTGGTCCGCTACTTGATTTTCACTCCCTCTTCGATCCTGGATGTCAATATCAAACTCTTACAACAAAAACACCCATCTCATCAACCAAGCTTTGGAATCTTTCTTACTCATAAGATAACGAAGTGCCTCATGTTCCGTGTGGACAATTCCTTTTGCACCCATCAAGTACGGGCGTAACTTCTCAATTGCAAACACAATAGCAATGAGCTCTTTCTCCGTAACGGTATAGCTGACTTGGGCACCATTCATGGTCTTACTAGTATAGTTGACGGACTGCAAAACTGGAATGTGAAATATGCCAACTCTCTGAAGTTGGTCCATCAGAAAAAGGGCCTATCTGCAGTCGCAACATCAAATATGCGGTCCGCAACAATTGCTCTGCGGCCGCACACCAAATTTTATGGACCGTAAAACAAAAGGGAAATGGAGCCCCCAGGTAACAGATTGCGGACCGCAATTGGAATTTTGCGTCCGCACTCACTTCTCCTTCCCTTGGCATAAAGTCGAATAGTATAAATAGAGAGGCTAAGGCACTGTTCCCCTTTTCCCTCTATGAGCACAAAACTTGCACCAATTTGAAATCCCTTGCTAATCATCTGTCAACACGTCTAGTAACTGTTGATCACTCATCTCTTGAACTCATTCATATGTGGTATGCTTCATAATCTTGTTAATTTCTTTTAATTTTTAGATTTTTAGTAAGAACTTAGACCATTTGTCTGTTGAGTCTAATTGAACAACCATGTAGGGTAAATCTGTTACGGGTAGCCTAGAAAATGCTCTAGGGATAATGGGTTAATAGATTTTTATGATTATATGTTGTTTCCATGTCAAAGTTATGCAAAAATTGCAAGCCTTAGGAAAACGCACTGCATGTTCGTCATTATTTGAAATCTGGAGCCGCACAAGAAATTGTGCGGTCCGCAAAAGTTGAGTCTAAGGTACTTTAGTAAGGAATGGTTCTGCGGCAGTAAGAAATTTGTGCGGACCGCAGAAATCCCATTGCGGCCGCAGAATAGCCTATTTCCTGTAATCAGAGAGTTGTCAAATTGGTGATTCACATGTGAAGCCGTAAAACAATTTGTACGGACTGCAGAAAACAAGTTGCGACCGCGAAAGAGCCAGTTATCTGTTATCAGAGAGTTGGCATATTGGTGGTATCTAAATTGGGACCGCAATGAAAAATGTGTGGAACATAATCCAATTCTACAGCCGCAAATGAGAATTGTGCGGTCCGCAAGTCCCATTCTGCGAGCGCAATGAAAAACATGCAGACCGAAATCCCTACCCTGCAAACATATTTTAACTATATTACTCATTGTATCTTCTGGTGTATCCTTACATTTATTGTATGTCTGAACCTGAATGGCATATAACAATCGCCTTTGCTTGGTACAGAAAATGGTTCGATCTAGAGGCAGAGGCGACACTTCAAAAGGAAGGGGTGACCCTTCTCGAGGACGAGGGAAGAGACCCTTACCTATTGCCCAACAACTTGAAATTAGAAAGAAAATAGCAGCCATCAGAGGGAGAGTGTAGACCTTTCCGAGACCAGTTCTTATGTCACATCTAGGGAAGCATCAGAGGGCAACTCAGCCTCTGTACATGAGCAGTCGGCTGTCCAATCAAGGACGCCAGAAAGGTATCAGCTCAGGGATAAGTCATCCATATAACACAACACTTTCGAGGGTTCGGAGAGTTCTAGTCAGGCTTCTAAGCCTTCTACTACACCTGTCCCCCAGGCACCAGAGACATCAGTTCAGGACATCCCCGATGATGGCAGAAGAGGAGATGCTACAATTGTCGGCCTTGAGCAGTCGAAAAAGAAAAAGGTGTGGGAGGACTGGTTTGTCAGTTTGGCTACTTTCTCCAACTTCTGTGATTGGTGGCCAGTGAGGTCGCTCACTCTTGAGCGACAATTTCAGTTGAAAGATTTTGCAAAGTATAACCCTGCAGTTTTGAGGCAGTTTCGGGAACACAAATGGTGGATGAGGTTTACCCAGAGCATGGTGGATATGAAGGCGTACCTTGTCCGGGAATTCTACGCCAATGTGGCGCATATCAAGAAAGGTACAAATGTAACTAAAGTCATGAACCCCAAGGTACAATTTGATTAGCACACATTGAACACTTACTTGGGGTTTGATGATGTCGAGCCCACAGAGTACTTAAAGAAATGTGCACTTGGGGATGTAGCTCGTCCTTGGCTAGCAGAGATTTTAGCAGCTCCTGGGCCACCACCACCATGGATCACAACATGGGTTTCTATTCATAGGAGTACGCTGAGCTTTGAGGCAAAGGGGTGGCAAACCTTTGTATGCAGTAGACTAGACCCGTGCCAGAACGAGACATATCTTCCGATCCCTCGAGCTGTTCTAGTTGCTTCCATCATGGTCGGGTACCCTATCAATGTAGGTACCGTAATGTCGGCCAACATCTTTGTGGTCTCTCCGCAAGCTGACACATCCTACTCGTATCCCAACACCATTACAGAGTATCTCACGGATGTGAGGGTAGTGCCGAGGGATTTTGACACAAAGGTGTGGCCGACAAAGCCCTTCTTATGATACTCACTGATGGATGCACACAACCCTAAGAAAAAGGGTCAGTCGTCTACCACCGCATGCCAGTTTGATGAGCTATCAGTGGTAGTTGCAGAGCCAGTTGATATTCCATCTACTTCCGTCGAGCCTTCATCTAGTGCTACAGCCATGCCTCCACCACCATCCTCAGTTCCCACAACAGTTCCTGCCACAGGTTCCACCTCGGCTTTGAAGTCGGTGCCTATGCCTACTGATCTACTGTTTGTGCTGTGAGTCTCCCAGACATTGGCGAGCCTCAACAACTAGATATAGACACCCAATGCAAAGTAGTTTGAATTTTCCACTACTGTTGCAGCGCAGTCTTCTCTTCCAGCATCTCAAATGCCCCCATCAGGGGAAGAAACTCTGAAGAAGCTCATCGAGAACTAGAACACAAACATGGCTACATTGGTGCAGCATGAGTCAGTGATCAAAGAACTGGGCAAAAAAGTAAAGAAGATGATAAAGTTCCAGGCCTCCAAGAAGTCAGTGGACAAGCTCCGGAGACAGGTTACCAAGCTTGCTGCAGTCGAAGGTAGTCCATTCGACATGCTGATTGACCCACACCACCCAGGCCCAGATCCTACAGCACCAACAGCACCGGTGGCACCAACTTGTCAGTCTGAGGAGCCAGACTCTGCTGCCAACACTGCCGAGGCAGTGCGTTATATGTTCACCAACCCATTCACTCCCAGAGTTGAGGATGATGAGATCCAGTTGGAAGAGACTGAGGGTGGTGACATTGCTGGGGACACAGAGATGTCCAAGGAGCCATAGGGAGTCTTCTTCACTCTCTCCCTTCCTTTACTCTTATTAGTTAAGCATTGGGGATAATACTTATTTTTATTCGGGGAGGGGGGTGGAGTTTATTTTATCTTATTTGATGATTTTGAGACAATTGGTTTGTAATAACTTGACATTATTTTTCATCTCTTTCCTTATTCTGTATATATTCTCTCTTCTTCTCTCGTTATGTATATATCTTCTCCTTCTCCCCCATTGTGTATATTCGTTAGGTTTTCAACAGTTTTTGCTTTTTAGCTTCTTTATGTTTGTTTTCTTATTAGTTAGTGTTTAAGTGAGTAGCTTCTTTTTGAATTAGTAACTTCTTCTTGATTTAGTAACTTCTTTTTATGTTTTAGTAGATAATAAGCCTTTGGTTTTCTTAATGCCACGGTTCTTTCCGAATGTTTTTCAAGACGAAATCCTAAGTTTTACTTGCCTTGAGAAGTGATTGTAGGATTTCCTTGGCCCGTTTGAGTTCTTTATTGTCACGACCCAAACCGATGGGCCGCGACGAATGCCCGAGTCTGACCTGTCGAACACCCTTAAGCATGCGTCTAAGATATAAACATGAATAGTGTACGTGAGGGAAAACCTGTCCAAAAGACATATATACATATATATGCAGAATACAGTGAGGCGAGCCGGTAAGGCTGCTATAGACAACTATATACCAAAACTGGAAGCCGACAAGGCCACATACTATCCAACTATACATAACTGTCTACAGACCTCTAACAGAATATACAACTGTACAAGGGCGGGACTGGACCTTGTCATACCCATATATGTATGTAAACATATCGTACCAAGGTAAAAAATAGCTCCGGATCAAGTGGAGCACACCAATTCTAGTTGATCAAGGATCCTAAGGAGGGGGACCATCAGCTTGTCTACCTGCACCTGCGAGCATGAAACGTAGGCCTCGGAAAATAGGGCGTCAGTACAAATAATGTAATGAGTATGTAAGGCATAAAAATCAGTACATAAAAGACATAGATGAAACATGGTCTAAAAATTCCACATGTAAGTCTAAATAGCTTTGTAAATCCTAAAACATTTATAATGTCATGCACGTGCATATAAATGTCGTGTCATGCATAGGTATAGGTGTACATGATATCATCAAGCCTCTGAGGGCATCCCATCATATCATCTCGACCATTATGGGCAAAATTATCAACATATACCAACTGATCAGGTGGTGGTGCGTATATAATGCCGTAACCTTTTTTCATATCCCATATATATATATATATATATATATATATATATATATATATATATATTATACATATATATGTGTATATAACACCATCTGGTCATGGGTCAATGTAAATAAATGTGATGCCTGATAAGTACGTCAATAAAATCTTTCGGAGTGTCATAAGACCATTATGCCTCTAATTAATATCATGAAATAGACTTTATCAACTTACGTATTTTCTGAGAACCATGAACAGACGATAGAATAATAAGACTTATGGGAAAACAAGAATATACACATCTCTAGCATTTCTACGAATAGAGTAATTTATGGAAGTTGTGCATTTTCTCATTTTATTTGTGTCGTATAGATCATGCTAAAAAGAAAGAAGGGATAGCCTTAACATATCTGAACCGATTATTTTTGACAATCTCTATAACACACGCCAACTGTGACGAAACACGTAACAGCGAGATCGGAATAAGGAATAATTCGTATGAAATGCTCGATGCAATAACGTTGCTTACTGCAAAATCATCCTGATGAAACTCTTTCTCAAAGAGAGGCAACATTACTATTCATGAAATATTTGCTGAAAACTCGTTAGCAATTCATTTTGAATAATTCGTTTAAGAGAGGTAACGTTTCTTAGCAATTCATCTTGGACCAAAGAATGTTACCTTTATCTTTAGGTGGCCCCTAATTAGGATGACTAAGCCACTTTAGATCCTCCAAAGTGTGACATTTAGGCAAGACTTAAGAGTCATCTTAAATTAAAAGGGGGGCTGCCACGTTCTTGGCCTTTTAGGCTAATCTTAAAGACTTAATTATTTACTATTATCTTATTTAACTAATTAATCTCCCATTAACCAATAATCAACTAATTGCCCATATAATTAAGAATTATCTCAACTTACTTAAAATATTACTCACTTTTAACATACCTTATACACCTTACTATCATAGTCATGTAGTACCTTGTATGACACTAGTCCATAAATATCGGGTATTGTAGCTCGGATCGTATTTTATCCCATATCAACAAATTTCGACGAAACTCACTTTCTTTGATTCATTTACCCTTTAACCTTTACGACACTTACTTATCGCTTATTATAAATAGCATAAATATTTATAACCTCAAGATAATCTCATCCCCGTTCTACGTCGATTAACTTACGACGAAACGTTTACGTACGAAATTCAGGATATAACATCCTTCCCCTCTTAGAAATATTTATCCTCGAATGTTTAATTCCCCGGGATCTATATAAATCTTTGACATAGTCGCCTTTGTAACAATACTACTACCAACTCTTCCTGTAGAAACTCAATAATTCAACGCCACATAGGACCACAATCATCGATAATGACAATGGCCTCACACGACCAATGACAATAACTAATACGAGAATCCGTACACGTACCTTAAGGTTATGATGTCTTAGTCAGACCCTTCTCTGGAAGAGGAAATAAGTGAGGATATCTAGACTTCATGTCTTCTTCGACCTCCCAAATCATTTCTTCCACATTGTTATTTCTCCAAAGTACTTTCACCGAAGCTACGTATTTAGTCCTCAATCTTCGAACCTGTCTATCTGGTATAGCAATGGGAGTTTCTTCATATGATAGTTGCTCTGTGACCTGAACATCGTCAACTGACACAACTCTGGAAGGATCACCGATACATTTACGGAGAATAGACACATGAAAGACTGGATGTACAGACTCCAAGTCCGAAGGCAGGTCTAACTCATATGCTACCTGACCTACCTTGCGCATGATCCTATATGGTTCAATGTACCGAGGGCTAAGTTTTCCTTTCTTTCCGAACCTCATAACACCTTTTATCGGTGATACCTTTAGGAATACCCAATCGTCAACATGAAGCTCCAAGTCTCGCCGTCGATTATCTGCATAAGATTTCTGACGGCTTTGAGCTACTAATAGCCTTTCCTGTATAAGCTTAATTTTCTCGATTGCCTGCTTTACCAATTCTGGTCCTACTAACGTAGTTTCCTTAACATCGAACCACCCTATAGGCGACCTACAATTCCATCCGTAAAAAGCTTCGTATGGAGCCATCTGTATACTGGAATGATAGCTATTATTATATGCGAACTCAATAAGCAGCATATGATCATCCCAGCTACCCTTGAAGTCTATCACACAAGCCCATAACATATCTTCAAGTGTCTGAATAGTACGCTTAGCCTGTCCGTCTGTCTGGGGATGAAATATTGTACTAAGACTTACCTGAGTTCTATATCATCTTTGGAAGGACCTCCAGAAGTTAGCTGTAAATTGAGCTCCTCTATCCAAGATAATAGATACACGGACACCATACAGTCTTACTATCTCCTTAATATAAAGCCTTGCATAATCCTCTGCGGAATATGTCATCCTAACGGGCAGAAAATGAGCTGATTTTGTAATCCTATCAACAATCACCCATATAGAATCGAACTTACGCTGGGTACGAGGTAAGCCTACGATGAAATCCATATTGATTACTTCCTATTTTCAAGTCGGAATCTCCATAGCCTGCAACAATCCAACGATTTTTGATGCTCAATCTTGACCTGCTGACAGTTAGGGCACTAAGCAACAAAGTCTGCTATATCCTTTTTCATTCCGTCCCACCAATATATTTCCCTAATATCATGATACATCTTTGTTGCTCCTGGATGGATAGAATAACGAGAATAGTGAGTTTCTCCCATGACCTGCAGACGCAACCCTGCAACATTAGGGACATATAATCGTCCTCGATATCTGAGGACCCCATCTTCTGTAACCTCAAATGTTGTCTTCTCCTTCTGAGGGGTTGTATCCGTATAATGAACTAACAAAGGATCCTCGTACTGGCATTCCTTTACTTCAGTTACTAAAGAGGATGTTGTCGTACCCTGAATAGTAATTCCAATATCACCTGAGTCCAGTAACTAAACTCCAAAACTAGCTAGCTGATGAAGCTCATGGGCTATTCCCTTCTTCTCTGGCTGTAAATATGATAGGCTACTCATAGACCTACGGCTGAGGGCATCGACTACCACGTTCGCCTTCCCCGGATGGTATAAAATATCAACGTCATAATATTTAAGTAGCTCCAACCATCTCCTTTGTCGTAAATTCAATTCCTTTTGCTTGAAGATATACTGGAGGCTCTTATGATCTGTATAGATATCAACATGAATGCCATATAAGTAGTGCCTCCACATCTTTAGTGCATGAATCAGTGCGGCTAACTCTAAATCATGGGTTGGGTAATTCTTCTCGTATTTTCTTAGTTGTCTAGAAGCATAAACTACAACCTTAACATGTTGCATCAGTACACAATCCAATCCAATGCCCGAGGCGTCATAGTAGATAACATAACCATCGGTCCCTTCTGGGAGCGTTAGAACTGGTGCTGAAGTTAATCTGTCCTTCAATGCTTGAAAACTCCGTTCGCAAGCATCGGTCCATTGAAACTTTGCTCCCTTCTGAGTCAACTTTGTCAAAAGTGCTGAAAGGGAAGAAAATTCCTCTACAAATCTCCTGTAACAACCTGCCAAACCGAGAAAGCTACGAACTTCCGTCGGTGTCGTGGGTCTAGACCAAGTTTTTACTGCCTCAATATTTTGTGTATCAATTCGGATACCTTCACCCGAAATGATATGCCTAAGGAAAGCCACAGAGTTCAACCGGAATTTACATTTAGAGAATTTTGCATACAACTTCCTTTTTTGTAGAACTCTAAGCACAGTACGCAAATGATCTGCATGCTCAGCCTCTAAACGAGAATACACCAATATATCGTCAATAAATACAATTACGAACAAATCTAACAAGGGTCTGAACATACGGTTCATCAAATCCATGAATACTGCTGGGGCATTGGTCAAACCGAACGACATAGCACGAAACTCAAAGTGCCTGTATCTAGTCCTGAATGTTGTATTCGGAATATCTTTCTCCTTAACCCTTATCTGATGGTACCCGGACCTCAAGTCTATCTTTG
This sequence comes from Nicotiana otophora, assembly GCA_000715115.1. Lineage (NCBI taxonomy): Eukaryota > Viridiplantae > Streptophyta > Magnoliopsida > Solanales > Solanaceae > Nicotiana > Nicotiana otophora. Next base: position 34,688 of record AWOL01S0053964.1, on the reverse strand, counting down.
AGAAATACTTGGCACCTTGCAACTGATCAAATAAATCATCAATCCTCGGGAGCGGGTACTTATTCTTGATTGTCACCTTATTCAACTATCTATAATTAACACACATTCGTAAGGAACCATCTTTCTTTCTCACAAATAACATAGGTGCTCTCCACGATGATGTACTAGGTCTGATAAAGCCTTTTTCAAGTAAGTCCTTTAGTTGTTCCTTCAACTCTTTTAGCTCTACGGGGGCCATTCTATAGGGAGGAATAGATATTGAATGAGTATCTGGTAGTAGGTCAATAGCAAACTCAGTTTCTCGCTCTGGCAAAAGATCCGAAAGCTCATCGGGAAACTCATTAACCACAGGGATGGACTGAATGGTTGGTGACTCTACTTCCACATCCCGAACCCAAACTAAGTGATAAATATAGCCCTTTCTGATCATCTTCCTTACCTTGATATAGGAAATAAATTTACCTCCCGGCGATGCCGTATTACCTTTCCATTCCAAAACCAGTTCCCCTAGAAATTGGAATCGGACCATCTTCGATCTACAATCAATGTTGGCATGACAAGAAGCCAACCAATGCATACCCATTATAACATCAAATTCTACCATATCTAACTCAATTAGGTCCGCTATTGTAGAACGACCATGAATTACTATTATACAATCTCAATATACTTGCTTAGCTATCACTGAGTCCCCAACAGGTGTAGATACCTCAAAAGGTTTAACCAATTCAAGTTTTATTCCAAACTTACTAGCAACCAACAGGGTAACATATGATAAGGTGGAACCTGGGTCAATCAGTACATATACATCTTATGAGGAGACTGATAATATACATGTAACAACAACAGGCGACGAGTTTGATTTTCGGAAGATTTGGGATTAAATTGAAAGAACAATTCTCATTTTTGAAGCTTAAATGAAAAGAGTTGACCAGAGTTGGACTTTTGAGTAAACGACCCCGGAATAGAGTTTTGATTATTCCAATAGCTTCGTATGGTGATTTTGGACTTAGGAGTGTGTCCGAAAAATTATTTGGAAGCCCGTAGTTAAATCAGGCTTGAAATGGCGAAAATATGAAGTTTAATTTGGAAGTTTGACCGGGGAGTTGACTTTTTAATATCGGGATCGGAATCCAGTTCTGAAAATTTTCATAGGTCTGTTATGTCATTTGTGACTTGTGTGCGAAATTTGAGGTCAATCAGACTTGATTTGATAGGTTTTGGCGTCGAATGTAGAAGTTGAAATTTTTTTGTTTCATTAAGCTCGAATTAGGGTATGATTCGTGGTTTTAGCGTTGTTTGATGTGATTTGAGGTTTTGACTAAGTCCTTAATATGTTTTGAGACTTATTGGTATGTTCGGACGGGGTCCCGAGTGGCTCAGGTGAGTTTCAGAGTGGTTTCGGATCATTTCTAGGCCATTTTTAGTTGCTGGTTTTTGGCCACAGAGGTATGCATCGCGATCGCGGACAAATGGTCGCGATTGCGAAGAGCAATTTGGATGTTTGGACACTGTGAATCGCGATCGCGGAAGCCTTTTCGCGATCGCGTAGAGGAAATTCCTGCTGCACTGACCCGACTGTGGAAGCTTATATCTCACAATCTATAAGGAATTTGGAGATGATCCAAAAATGAAAGTTGTAGTCCATTGTGTCTAGTTTATATTAACATGCGCCAACCGTGACGAAACACGTAACAGCGAGATCGGAATAGGAAATAATTCGTGTGAAATGCTCGACGCAATAATGTTGCTTACTGCAAATCATCTTGATGAAACTCTTTCCTAAGAGAGGTAACGTTACTATTCATGAAATATTTGTTGAAAACCCTTTAGCAATTCATTTTGAATAATTCGTTTAAGAGAGGTAACGTTTCTTAGCAATTCATCTTGAACCAAAGAATGTTACCTTTATCTTTAGGGGGCCCTACTTAGGATGACTAAGCCACTTTAGATCCTCCAAAGTGTGACACTTAGGCAAGACTTAAGAGTATCTTAAATTAAAAGGGGGGCTGCCACGTTCTTGGCCTTTTAGGCTTATCTTAAAGACTTAATTATTTACTATTATCTTATTTAACTAATTAATCTCTCATTAATCAATAATCAACCAATTACCTAAATAATTAAGAATTATCTCAACTTACTTAAAATACTATTCACTTTTAACATACCTTATACACCTTACTATCATAGTCATGTAGTACCTTGTATGACACTAGTTCAAAAATACCGAGTATTGTAGCTCGGACCGTATTTTATCCCATATCGACAAACTTCGACGAAACTCACTTTCTTTGATTCGTTTACCCTTTAACCTTCACGGCACTTACTTATCACTTATTATAAATAGCATAAATACTTATAACCTCAAGATAATCTCATCCCCGTTCTACGTCGATTAACTTACGACGAAACTTTTACGTACGAAATTCGGGATATAACATTTATTTCCTACCAATGATATCATCCCTAGTCAACCTCTTCGAGCCTTTAGCCTTTCTCATTTGAAAACCATGTTACAAGCCTTTACCCATTCTATTGTGACCCTCTCTTGGCACTCGAGCTTTCCTTAACATTCTTGTTAAACAAATGGCTAAAAATATAAGTTTGGAGGAGAGACGAGGAAATTGAAAAAGGGTATCAAGGCACAAAAAGAGAAAAACAAATAATGAGAAGAAAAGGCAAAGAAAAAAAAAAGAACAAAAAGAAAATTGCAACAAAAATGAATAAGTAGAAGAGTTGAAGGGATTCAAAGAAAGGCAATGAGCCCAAACATGGAAAAATATGAGTGTAATGATCAAGAAAGAGTAATGCTAAGTCTCTCTAGTCCCCCAAGGAAACGAAAATGCCTCATAGAATTGGCAAGGTGTGAGCCGAGAATAAAAAGATGGAGTGCTTAAGGAAAGGTATAACCACTCAACCATATTGTACCCAACCCTAACCCAAAAAGCCTCATTACATCCCAAAAGAAGTCCTACGTGATTTCAAGCCGAGTAAGCTTACATTAGTAGCTATCTACATGAGGGGCAAGCCTATGGTACTTGAAGCCATACTTGTGACATTCTCTTGAGAGAGATGAGTGAACCTTTCATAAATCTTTGGACTGAGTGCTAAAATTCTTAAGTGAGCTAGGAAAATGAAGAGTAGAGGTGGAGGAGTTTGGGATCCACAATGACCTACATGAGAGAGCGAGCTTCCTTGATGAGTAAAGTAAACTCTTGATGCTCAAGTGTCACACTAGAACTTTATATGCATAAATGTTTAACTTGTCATCTTGTTGATAATACATAAGTAGTGTGGATAATTATTGGTCCAACTGATGTGTGAATGACTCACCTTTGACTGGTTGAAATGACCCTTAACTTGTAGAGGTGGGAACTATTTTGTTTGCTTGAGGACAAGCAAAGACTTAATTTTGAGGGAGTTGATAAGTGGAAATTTTTACTACTTACTAGCGCCTTTTAGCTTTTATTTTAGTCTAAAAGCATTGAATTATGTTCTCTAAACTAATAAAATGTTAAAAATTGCAGGAATGTTGGAAGTTGGACTCCCAAGATGAAAAGAAGAGTAGTCCGAGCACAAGGCAACAAAAGGTTACAAAAGCATACAAAGTGCGGTCCGCAGAAGAAATTCTGTGGCCGCAGGAGAAATTGCGGTCCGTAGAATTCCATCTGTGGCCGTAACCAAAGAAGAAAAACCCAGCCTTGTATAAATAGACAAGTTTCATAAAATTATGTTAAGTTTTGACATCAGCAAGTTCTGTAGCCGTTTTTCTTTGCCTCATTTGGAAGTTTTTTATATTTTGGTGTATTTTACAATAGATTTCATCATTTTAACTTTACATTATGAGTTTAATTAGTATTTCTTCTTCTTCTTCTTCAAACCCAAGCATTAGTAGCTAGATTTTTACTAGGGTTGTGACCCAACCCTAGTGTGTTAACCTTATGGGTAATTAAATTAGTGCTTGTTTATGATTGGGTGTTTGTTATTTAGCCTAGTTAATGCTTTAATTTGTGAAATTAATAGTTGCAAACATTGGTTCATGCCTATTTGACTTAGTCTCTACTTGAGAAATAAAGACTTAGTCTAGGAAAACTTGGCTAACAAGGATTTGGATCAATCGAGAAATTGATTAACCCAATTAAAGGGTTCAACCTAGAGATAGTAATAACTTGACTTGAGCTTTTATCAACCGTTTTGTGTGATACCCATTTGGTCTTGAGAAAGCCAAATTGGGCAAAACCACTCTCTGGTCGAGAGGTATTGAGTGGGTAATTGAGAGTTGATAGCTATAATACACCCCGATCAACAAAATAAGAATTAAGTTATTTATCTCATTAGGCAAACACCTAGGTGATGGTCACAACCCTAGACTTTTTACAAATTTGAAAAATATCAAAAATAATCATCCTAGTCTTATTTATTTATTCTGCAAACTTTAGTGTAAAATTAGAAATAGAAACAAAACCCTTTTTGTGGAAGTGCAAATTAAGATAATCCAATTTCACGCATTAGAATATATACCCCTAACTCCCATCTAGCTCCATGTGGATTCGACCCCGACTTTTCGTTTGGTTACTTTAATTGCAATCGACCGTTTCATACCTTGTTTTGAGGTGTGCATTTGAGCGCGATTCAACTGCTCAATTGCAGATGACTTTAAAGTCGAGAATACCCCGTGCAAACAGGACCGGGGTGAAGGAGTTTTGAGGTAAATATATTTTGTGACTGAAGATGTTCTTCCCATAGTTTGTAAGGACTATAATTGGGAAGGCAAGAACGTAGTAGTCCCCGGGCCTGAGGACACCGTCACTACCCACGTGGAGGGGTACTTAAGTGTTTACACTTATCCCTTCACACTGGGCCCGATAGACCCGATTGTTCTAAACTTTTGTAAGAGATACGAAGTGTGCCTCAGGCAAATCCACCCATCATTATGGAGGATCGTGGCCCTCCTCCGCTACTTCATGAACAAGACCGAATCTCGTCGGTTCACGATCGATCACTTGCTTCGATTATACAGTCCCCGGATGTTCTGAGGGGGACTGATCAAGCTTACTCGCTGGGCCAGCAAGGTCCCCTTTTCAAGTATCGACGAAGACCGAGACCAGGGCTGGTAGGGATGCTTTGTCCGAATGAAAACCGAGGATTTGATCCCCCCGAAATACATGTCATTCCCTTAGAAGTGGAATGCGTCTTGTAAGTGCAACTCCCTCTCTCAACATCAAAAATTCTTCTCCTTCCATTTCTATCTTCTCATTCATGCTTGTGGTTGTGCAGCTGTCACCCAGGTTCCAAATTTGGTCCCCTGGTTAAAGGAGTGGATCAAGGGCATCTGTACTTAGATGTCGTACTTCGAACTCACATGGCGCGGATCTCGAAAGGCCGATGGGAGGCCCGTTCTCACAGTAAGGCCTCTCTCCGAGTAGCCAACACTATGTCTTCACCTTTTATTATAACAACTCCTCTTCCCTCTTTGTTATTGCAGGATTGCCTAAGACCACCGAACTTAGACCTTTGGAAGGGGATGAAGATGTGCCCCCGTCCGTTGATCCCTCCGTGCTGCCACGGAGGGAAAAAAGAAGGGGAAGAGAACCCTCAGGCTCCCCGATCTCTGAGGTGAAGAAACTAAAGAAGTGGGTGCTCCGCAAGACCAGGAGGGGCTCCAGTTCCCGGGTGCCAGACTCAAACTCCCTCCTCCATCTTAGGGATGATCCGGAGGATAAATATATTTTTGTAACCTACGGGATGACCTATCCCGAGGAATGGGATGCATCCAAGGGGGAGACTCGTGAGATCAACCCTCAAACTCAAAAGACCGATGTGGATACCCGGGGGTGAAACTTCCCAGGATATCGGTTCTGTTCCAAAGGAAGCGCCCAACGTAATTGCGATCTAGGAGATTCCCTCCTATACTGAGTCTATGTTCGAAGAGGCCCAAGCGAGAAAGGAGAAATCTAACGAGGGGGACAGGGTGCGGAAGAACCCATTCACTCATTTTTTCAACGGAGTGGACTCGTCCGCTTTGGAAGACTTCTCCAGTCTGTGTGAACTATATGTTCCGAAGAAAGACATTTTCTCGGAATCCGACAGACTGAGCTCGAGCCCAAAATTGGTCGATCAGTTCCCTGATCCGAGCGTGGACCCTGGTCGCAAGAGGTCGATTATATTGACCGTCCTGGAGGATGCCCGGGTTTTGTCCTCTCCTGTGGGGGTAGCAAGTTACCTCCGATTCCTGGTGATCGAGGAGGACCAAACAAAAATGAATGCGATGAATGTGCCATGCCTTTTTAATGAAGCGCAACAGGTGTTGAATCAGGTAAGGCATCGTTCCCTTCCATCTATCTATAGTTATCTGTGTTTGACATTTCTCACGTTTTCTTTGCCTTTTTGCAGGCCTCGGTACTTCATCAGGAGAGCTTCTTTCAGTACTGGGTTGAGGTCAATCAACTCGTGCTCGAGATCAAGGAGCTTGCCCAAAAAAAGGATATGTACAAGCTTCTTAGCGAGCAGCAAGAGGGGGTCACCAAGAACCTCTAGGCCAAGCTGGATGCAGCTCAGAAAGAGGCATCGGTCTTAAGGCAGGAGTATGCCGACTTGTTAGAAAAGTAAAAGCTTTTTGAAGTTAGAAATGAAGGTTCGGTTGCAAAGGCTAACAACAATACTTCGTAGGTCCAGCAGAAGATCGACTAAATCGACCAACTCCGCAAGGAGATGGTTGAGATCCAAGTGATGGCCGACAGGTGGAAAAAACAAGATGGATATGCTGGCCTCGGAGAAAGAGACCACCCAGGAAAGACTATCTTCGGTGGAAGTTCAGCTTCGGGTGGCAAAAGAGAAGGCCGATACACGGACTCAGCAAAATGAGGACCTCCAAGCACGACTGGGCTCGGCCACCGCTGAAAAAGATGCCCTTGGCAAGGAGCTCGAAACATTAAGGTCCAAGTTGGAAGCAACCTCAGCCGATGCTGACGAGATGGTGGCCCAATATAAGTCCGATGTTGAAGCAGCCGAGGCCCGCCTGAAGACTACTGCTGAGTATGTGAGGCGACTTTCCCGAAGAGAGGCCCTCAAAGAAATACATGCCCGAGGCTTCGACCTATCTGCCAAGATCGAAGAGGTAAAAAAGACTCGAGGTCGAGACCAAGAAGCTAGCTGAACCCTGAGGTAAAGAGGTCTCCAAGGGCTCTGAAGAATCCGAAGGCCCCGACGTTTCTGGTGACGAGTCGGGTTGCGGTGAAGACCAGGCTGAGATGCCTTAGGATTTTTTTTATTTTTGTTTCTTGTACATATAATTTTTTGAGGCCATTTTTAATGGCCTTTGTAAAGATATTCCGGAATATATAAAGTTTTTCCCTATTGGAAAATTTCAAGTCTATTATCTTCAGCATCTTTTTACAATTGCAAACATTTCTTATGCCTTGGAACAAAATCAAACGTAGTAATAAGTCATTTTTCAGAGGTTCGAACAAGACCTGTCCTCGATGCAATTTGTTCTCGAATTTATGGAAGCTCAGAGTGACCGAAAATTTCCCCAAGATGCTTGTTTAAATATTTTTAGACTATAGTTTTGCCGAGGGTAACCTTTGAACAAGTTAAGAATTTTGTTGAAGGCCTTATGTTTTGATTACGGGCTTCGAACATCTCTAAACTATTTTTAGGGTGTCCGTGGCCTTTTAGGTTTAGGCACTGCCTAATAGGTTTTGTGTCTCTGGGTTTTGATAACTCGAGCCGCCCGAGCTTGTCTCGGACGGCAGTCCTCGAGTGGGGATAGCCCTTTGGGCTAGGATAAAGGTGGCACTTGGGCTCGATAGTTTCCGGGTAGGAATAGCCCTTAGGCTCGATAATTTTAAGAAGCAAAAAATGTGTATTAGCAAAGTAGAAACTTTCTTTCATTTTTGTACGTAACATACAAGATTGTAACCGTGTAAAAGCTCGCAGTATGGCTGAGGTGGCCTATGCGGTCACGGTTCACTTGACCGTTTAGCCCTTACAATAAATCCTAAACACTGAGCCGAGATTGTTCAAGTACAAAGTTTCCTCCCTTGCTAAAACATCTTGGCCCGAGGGTGATGGCCCCTAGTATTCGAGGTCGATCTTCGAGAGGGCTAGGATACTGTTGATGCGACTATTGACTCCGATTTAAAACCGGTCTTCGGCTCTAAGTTAGCACGATTTATTGTTGCCTCGTTAAAAATCTTGCTGGAAAACCCATTTGGGACAAAACCGGTTCAAGGAAAAAAGAGTGCAACGCGTACTTTCAAACCTAACAACTAAATTCTCCTTTGGTTGTTGCCTGCAAGTGTTAGTCCAATTCTTAATAAAACAAAAGTGGATGAGGTCGTACCTTAGATGTAGTACCGCTTTAAGTGGGTCATGTTCCAGTTGTTCGGTAGCTGTGCACCATTTTCTGCTTCGAGTTTGTATGAACCTTTACCGGTAATCCCGATGACTTGATATGGACCTTCCCAATTCGGTCCTAGTTTCCCTTCGTTCGGGTTCCAGGTGTTCAGTGTTACTTTTTTTAACACCAAGTCCCTGATATTGAAGTATCGGAGGTTGGCTCTTCGGTTGTAATATCTTTTTATCCGCTGTTTTTGGGCGGCCAACTAGACTAGGGCGGCGGCGCACCTCTCATATAATAGTTCCAGGCTCGTTCTCATGGCCTCACCATTTGATTCTTCGGTTGCATATCGGAACCTGAGGCTTGGTTCTCCCACCACCGATATTAGTGCTTCGGCACCATAGACCAACGAAAACGGAGTGGCCTCGGTACTAGATTTTGAGGTCGTATGGTATGCCCACAAGACTTCAGGTAGAATTTCCTTCCATTTTCCTTTGGCATCGGTCAACCTTTTCATAAGGTTTTGAGTGTGGTCTTGTTTGTAGACTCCGCCTTCCCATTCCCACTAGGGTGATAGGGTGTTGATAAGATCTTTTTGATCTTATGGTCCTCGAAACATTTTCTTACCTTGCTACCGATGAATTGCTTCCCGTTAGCACATACTATCTTGGCCGGTATACCGAACCGGCATATTATGTGGTCCCAAATGAAGTCGGTGACTTATTTTTCCAGGACCTTCTTGAACTCTTGATATTCGACCCACTTAGAGAAATAGTCAGTCATAAATAGTATAAATTGAGCCTTACCGGGTGCCCATAGCAGGGGACCGATAATGTCCATTCCCTATTTCATGAACGACCAAGGAGACAGGACCGAATGTAGTAACTCCCCTAATTGATGGATCATTGGGGCATACCTCTGACAGTCGTCGCATCTCTGTACAAAGTCCTTTGCATCTTTCTCCATGTCAATCCAGTAATAGCCGGCTCTGATTATCTTATGAACCAAAGATTCTGCCCCGAATGGTTTCCGCAAGTGCCTTCGTGAACTTCCCTCAAAAACGATTTGGTGTCTCCCCGCTCCAAGCATATGGCGAGTGGGCCATCGAACGTTCTTCTGAACAGAGTACCTTTGGACAGGCTAAACCTGGTTGCCTTCGTACGCAGAGCTTTCGATTCTTTAGGATCCGGGGGCAACTTCCCTGTCTTCAAGTAGTCTATATACTTATTTCTCCAGTCCCAAGTTAAACTCGTTGAGTTATATCGGCATGGCCTTCTTCCACTACTGATTTCATGAGTTGTACGACCGTTCCCGAGCTGAATTCATCATCAACAACTGATGACCCCAAGTTAGCCAGAGCATTGGCTTCACTATTTTGATCCTGTGCTACATGTTGTAAGGTCCATTCCTTGAATCGGTGCAATGTTACCTGTAATTTGTTCAAGTACCTTTGTATTCGCTCCTCTTTTACTTTGAATGTCCCGTTGACTTGATTTACCACAAAGAGGGAGTCACACTTACCTTCGACCACCTCGGCCGCCCAGGCTTTTGGCCAATTTGAGACCAGTAATCATGGCCTCATACTCGGCCTCATTGTTAGTCAATTTCACCGTTCTAATAGATTGCCTAACTATGTTACCCGTAGGTGGATTCAACACGATGTCGAGTCCGGACCCCTTTGCATTCGAGGCACTGTTCGTAAAGAGGGTCCAGATTCCCGAGAAAGTCCCCGAGGTTAACAATAATTCCTTTTCAACTTCGGGTGTTAAGGCCGAAGTGAAGTCTGTCAAAATATGATATTTGATGGCGGTTCGGGGTCAATATTCGATATCGTATCCGCTAATTTCTACTGCCCATTTGGCCAATCGTCCCGAGAGCTCGGGTTTGTGCATTATGTTCCTTAGTGGCTAAGATGTTACGACACATATGGGATGGCACTGAAAATATGGCTTTAACTTTCTGGAGGCGCTTAGAAAAGCAAGCGCCAATTTCTCTAGGTGAGGGTACCTTGTTTCGGCCTCGCCTAGAGTCCTGCTAACATAATAGATAGGAAATTGCGTACCTTCCTCTTCCTAGACTAAGACTCTACTTACTGCTATTTCGGATACCGCTAAGTACATGTATAACTACTCATCTGCCTTCGGAGTATGAAGCAAAGGTGGACTCGAAAGGTACCGTTTGAGTTCTTCCAAAGCTTGCTGGCACTTCTGGGTCCACTAAAAGTTATTCTTCTTCTTTAATAATGAGAAGAACCGATGGCTCTTATCGGAGGACCTTGATATGAACCGACCCAGGGCAGCTATGCGCCCGGTTAGACTCTGAACGACCTTGATATTGTCCAGCACGATGATGTCTTCTATAGCTTTGATTGTGTCGGGATTGATCTCGATCTCCCGGTCGGACACCACAAATCCAAGGAACTTTTCGGACCCGACCCCGAATGCGTACTTCTCCGGGTTCAGCTTCATATTGTATTTCTTCAGGATGTTGAAGGTTTCCTGCAAATGTTCCAAATGGTCCTCTGCTCGCAGGGACTTAACTAACATATCGTCAATGTAAACCTCCATTGATTTTCCTATTTGATATTCAAACTTTCGGTTTGCTAGGTGTTGATAAGTGGCACCAGCATTTTTTAGTGTGAACGACATTACGTTATAACAATAGGTGTCAAATTTAGTGATAAAGGAAGTTTTTTCTTGATCGCCCGGGTCCATCCGGATTTGGTTGTACCCGGAATAGGCGCCGAGAAAGCTGAGTATCTTGTGCATGGCCGTCGTATCGATCATTTGATTGATGTTAGGCAAAGGAAAAGAGTCCTTAGGGCATGCCTTATTCAAGTCTTTGTAATTTACACACATTCTTAATTTATTTCTCTTTTTAGGCACTACCACTACTTTAGCTAACCAATCCGGGTACTTAACTTCCCGAATGAAACCTATTTTAAGGAGTTTGGATACCTCGTCTTTGATGAATGCATGCTTGAATTCGGTCTGAGGCCTCATCTTCTGTTTAACTGGGTGGAACTTCGGATCCAAGCTCAGTTTATAAGTGGTTATTTCTGGCGGGATCCCTATCATATCAAGATGCAATCAAGCGAAGCAATCTATGTTAGCTATAAGGAATTCAATAAGTTTTTTCCTGAGCTCGGGAGTTAACCCCGTGCCCAGGTATACCTTCCGATCGAGCAAGTATTCGATCGATATGACTTGCTCCAGCTCCCCGACCGTTGATTTGGTTGCATCGAAATCGTCAGGGGCGATGAACTACCTAGGAACTCTGTAATCATCATCCTTCCCTACTTTTTACTTCTCCGATTCGGTCAGGGTCCGGTATCGGTAATTGCTATTTAGTTTATTCCTTTTTATCCGACTTCAGGTTCTTTGATGTCGAGGGTGCGGGCATCGGGATCACCTCATCAACCGCGAATATTTCTTTTGCGGCCGGCTGTTCCCCGTAAACTATTTTGATCCCTCCCGGTGTGGGGAACTTCAATGCCTGGTGTAGTGTCGAGGGTACTGCCCTCATTTTGTGAATCCATGACCTTCTGAATAAAGCGTTATACCTCATATCCCCCTCGATGACGTAGAAATTCGTTTCCTAAATGGTTCTGGCAGGGTTATATCCCCTTTAGTAGTTTCACATGCCATGTTGAATCCGTTTAAGATCCCGAATGCATGCATTATTTGTATTGTAGACCCATCTGCTCTACGACCCTCGATCTGATGATATTGGTCGAGCTACCTGGATCAATCAACACACGCTTAACTCGAGATTTATTTATGAGTACAGAAATTACCAGTGCTTCGTTATGCAGTTGCACGATGCCTTCAGCATCTTCATCATTGAAAGATATGGTCCCCTCCAGCATATAATCTCAGGTTCGCTATTCCCTTGTAATGGACACCTTAGTGCGCTTCAGCATTGGCCCTTTGGGGATGTCGACTTTACTGATGATCATGTTGTTGATGTGCTAAGGTTCCTCTTGCTCGGTCTGCTTGTTGGAGTCCCTATTCCTGAAGTAATTTTTGGCTCGATCACTCAGAAATTCCCAGAGGTGTCCGTTATTGAATACCCAGTCCACTTCTTCCCTTAGCTGTCGGCAGTCTTCGGTCTTGTGGTCGTGAGTGCCATCATATTTACACATTAGGCTGGATCTCTTTGGGCAGATCAGACTGTAATGGTCCATACCACTTGGTCTTTGATGCGTTAGATGGCTGATACGATGCCGACATTATTGACGCTGAAGTTGTATTCCGATAACCTTGGTGTCTCCCTGTGCCCGATTGGCTATCGAAACCGTTTTTGCTCATGAGTCCCCGACTATTATGACCTCGATCGCTTCCTTTTTCATTCCTAGCAGGGTTACGTCCGGATTCCCTGCCCCTTCGATCTCCGCTATACGGTTGATACCGAAATCTGCTTGGTCTTGGTTCATGATTGATGACTCTCTTAGACATGTCATTAGTTCTTATGGGATACACGGACCCAGAGGGGGGCCCAAGATGATCATCCTCGACTCTGATTTTCGATTGGTACCTATTATGGATGTCAGCCCAAGTTCCCACCGGGTACTCTATCAAATTTTGTTTAAGCTGTTGTAAAGCCAAAGAACTTTGGGGGTTGAGTCCTTGACTGAATGCTTGAATGGCCCAATCGTCTGTAACCGGGGGCAGGTCCATCCTTTCCATTTGAAACCTCAATATTAATTCCCTGAGCATTTCGTTATCTCTTTGTTTCACTTTAAAGAGGTCTGATTTTCTGGTCTCAACTTTGATGGCCCCGGCATGAGCTTTTACGAAGGCATCTACAAGCATAGCAAACGAATCAAAGGAATTAGGGGGGCAGGTTGTGATACCATATCATTGCTCCTTTAGACAGGGTCTCTCTGAACTTTTTCGGCAGAACCGACTTGCTTTCGTCATCTTTTAAGTCATTCCCCTTGATGGCACACGTGTAGGAGATTACGTGTTCATTTAGATCCGTGGTCCCATTATACTTTGGAATCTCGGGCATACAGAACTTCTTTGGGATCGGTTTCGGAGCTGCACTCGGAGGGAAAGGTTTTTGAACAAATTTCTTGGAATCCAAGCATTTCAATATCGGGGGCGCTCCTGGGATTTGATCAACCCTGGAGTTATAGGTCTCCATTTTTTTGTCGTTGGATTCGATTTTCTTTTCTCCTGATTCCATCAGCTTTTTCAGTTCCTCTAGCATCTTTATTATCTCGGGGTTGGTCCCGGATTCAACTTCACCCGGCCTTTCGGTAGCTGGTTCATTTCTGCGGGTGTTTTCCCGGGATGGTTCGGGCTTAACTCTGTTGGGGGCGCGATTTTGGTTTTGCAACTGGGCTATTGCTCGCAAATTGATCTCATCACCTTCGCCGTCGTATGTACTCTGGGCTATCGATCGGGCTCCCCCGCGAATGCTGTTTTCGAGGTCGGTAGGTAAGTTTGCATCAATAGCCACATGTGAGTTAGCATTGATCGGGTCCGCCACTGGAACTCCGTTGGGGTCAACAGGAGGCACTTCGTTGCTGGGCATTGCATTGTTGTTCTCGCCATGGTGTCCAGACTCAACATCAACGTTCAAATGAGCAGATTGAGAGTTCGGCATTTTCAATTTGTCCTGAAATTAAAATTTCAAAGAACAAGTGTAAAATAGAGTGCGTTATGGAAATTTGTATCAAATTACCACTATTATCCCTAGCCCCACGGTGGGCGCCAAACTGTTTACCCTAAAAATGGATAACAATTGAATTTATATATGATTTTAAGGATATGTGGATTAATTCAATACAAGTGATTAATGACGTTAGATTAAGCAAATGAAAGACGTAATATATGGCCAAACCAATGACAAGGGTGATTTCGAGCTCGGTTGATGGCTTGATGAGGAACCTACCCTCGATTCCGAGCTTGTATTTATGAAGAACTTAAGAATAAAAATAAGAACTTTGAACAACAAAGAGAATTGAAATAAATTGCCTTGATATGCATGTTGCAATGTATCCTATGAATAATAAGCTTTCCCCTTTATATAGCAGGGGAGTTTTACCCTAAGTACAATTCTAAGAAAGGAAAAAAACTTCTGTTTCGCTAATCACTGATTTTCTGCCGATACAGGCCGAGATTCACGTCGTGATATTCGGTTGGGCACGGACATAACAACTCTTTATTAGTCGTGTGCAGCTAATTGGTAATGCTCTCTGAAGTCTTGATCCTCGAACCGGACCCGGAGGACATGGCCCCAATACCCTCGAGGGTAGGTATTTTGCCCGAGCCCCGATACTAGGGGCTCCTTGCTTTGACTTCGATTCATTATGGTCACGTTCCTACTCCGTTTGACTTACCGGGAAATCGTAGTGTTCAGTTGGCCCGGTTTTACCAGCATACAAGTTTGACTTATTCTCTCGACCTACCGAGAGGCAGATTCAAGAATTAAAGTATATGAGTTCAACTTTAAAATTTTAACATCTATTATTATTTTTAAAATAATAAGTTTAGATCTACTTATTTTGTTCAAAATATATAAAATTTAATACGCAAATTTATATCGTATATCAAAAAAGTAAATTTATATGAACTCAATATCGCAATGCTAAATCCGCCTCTGATGATCCCATCCCAACCCTGCGAGATGCCGTGCCTCGACATCAAACGCATCCGAAACATTAGGCGTAGCTTCTGCGACTCCACGATAAGCGCTGAGTTTTCTTTCTTCTTGGCGTAGTTTATTTTGGTGTATTAAATACAACTATGAGTTGTCAAATATCCATTGGCTTTCACTCTATGTTTGTCTTTTAAAGAATTGATAAGATCGACCAACTCTGATCGTAATTTCTTGATATCCTTAATTTGAGAGGAATTATTAGGGAAAATAAAAAGAATCAATATTGTACATCATTGTTTTATATGCACGGTCACGTACAAACTTTTAGTTAGGTGCATACTTTGTAGTACAAATATTACCTAGAGTACATACTCCAATTTTTCCTTCTTCTTTCTTTCTTATTATTCTTTTATATCAATTTTCACAGCATCTTTTAACAAAAAGGAAAAGAAAGAAAAAAAAAAAGAGGGAATATGAAAATGCCCTAAACACAGCAGAAGGAGCACCCCATGTTTACACAAATCCAATGAATACATGATATATATTTTTATCTACCACTCTTATTATTCAACTATAGTTATTAATACATATTCACTTTGATTGATGTAAACAACAATTGCGACTAAATATTTGTCGATAGTAAGAGAAAAAAAGAAGTACATTCATAAGGGGTGAGGACCATGATCTGATATCATGGTCAAAAGTTCAGTTTCCTTAGAGGAAGATATGGAAGGGACATAAATGGTCAAAGAATGATTGGCTTGAAGAAGAAATATTGGACCATTTGGACCAAAATCACTAAAATATATCAGAACTGGACATATTTAAGAATTTGCTTTTACTTTTTGAAGGAACAGCGCCTTTTGCCATATTAGCTTCAATGATTTTTTGTGGGTTTTAGTATCACCATTTATGGCTTCTTGGAATTTGGATTTGGCCATTGGCTAACCAACATTATGCTGCACATTTGATTCTTTAATTCACCTAATTTCCCAGCTTTCTCTGTCTCATAAGCTTCTAACCTTGTTTTTCATAAAAATCAGCTCCACTCCTAAAGATAGGAGAGGGTTAATCAGGTGATAAACATCTTTCACTTCCAAACTTGAGGTCGCGGGTTTTAAAAAAAAATCTACTTGAAAAAAACCTCATTAGAATGACACTTGTCAGTTCTTTCTGTATTTTTTATTACTTAAATGTGATTTAGAGAAGGGTTAATCAAGTAGCAAATACCTTTCACTTTCAATCTTGAGGTTGTGGGTTAAAATAAAAACTCCACCCAAAAAACCTCGCTCATTAGTATGATACGTGCTAGTTCTTTTATGTAACTTTTGTTATTTAACTATGATTAAATGATTTAATCAGTAAAGTATATGTATCTTGTAAATGATATTATTAAACAAAGAACTAAGAGAGAGAAATATAGAAAGCAAATACCAGATATATCGCCCATTAATTGATAGGGTTATTTTAAACAAAGTTTTGTAATTTATTTCAATTGGCTATATAAATAACAAATAAAAGTTTGAAGAAAGATGAGTTTGTGACATAATGGAAAACAAACGAGTAAAACGTAATAAAGCGAATGATCTTTCCTAATTAGAGCAATCAGACAGCACGTGTAGTTTTTTTGATAGTAGGTGGTAGTCAGACTTGAACCTAGACATATGCATACTCTAAAGGGGAATTTTCAAACTATTACCTTATATAACTATCATATACATAATTACTTCCTATAGCTATTATTTAGTGCGATTGTATTCGTTGTATTTGCGCTACTATATTCATGAATACAATAGCGGAATTCGCCTAATAAATAGGGGAGTCTAGCTATTTAATAACGGAAAGAGGATCAATTAGCGTTTCTCACTCCTAATTTAACTCAACAAAATTAATTCTACATAAATTTTGCTGCTACTGTATTGTATTTCACGTATTCGCGCGACTATATTTATAAATATAGTGAGGTAATCAAGAAATATGGTGTATACTATTCTATTCAATTAGAGTGTATGCATTGTATTCAATTAACATATATTCATTATTCACTATTATATATTGTATTCAATTCACCGTATTCAATTCAGTTGTATTCAAACAACAAAAATAACAAAACATAGTGACATTCGATTGTATTCTAAAAATACAGACCTTCGAGATACATTAATACATGCGAAAAAATAATATATTTATACAAAAGTACAACATATTTGAGTGTATTTGTATAGAATACAATGTATTTACATCATTGTATGTGACTAAATAGCAAAGAAGAGAAGAAAGTTCGCCGGAGATGGCATTTTCCGGCCAAGCAAAATACTGTATAAATTGTATTAAAACTAAAAATGGAGACACCCGGCCCTCAAATCTTCTCAGGCGTAGCCATGGCCCTCAAATATCTGTTGACTAGAGTAATGCTCCTTCTGTTAAAATTATTAATAACATACATGGCTTATAACATTTTAGTTTGAATATTCCCAAGACGAAGCCAAAACACAGGGGCGCGTTCCGGAGGGTTAGCAGCAGGTTCAATTGAACCCATAACTTTTGACGCATAGTAAAATTTTATGTGTAAAAATTCCTTAAAATTGTAAAAATAATAAATATGGACCAATAACTTTAAAAATATAATGGTTTCAATGCTAAAAACTTTATACTTGAACTCATAGAGTTTAAATTCTGGATCTACCTCTGCCAAAACATATTTGCAGCAGCATGTGCTCCTTACTATCCAAATATCTCCGATCCAAAATTATCACTCTTCCACCGTAGCTCTGCCACCAGCTACTTCTCCGAGTCACCGGAGACATCGAATCTCCGGATGATGCCGACGATTGTGCTGATTTGAGGGAGAAGAGAGAGGATTGAGAATCTTGGTAATAGAGAGAAAAAGAAGGAAGAGAGAGAGAACGAACATAATTGACATATTTCATGCCTCAATGGTAGAGTATAAAATAAATGCTTATTTTGATATAAAATAAAAAAGATAGCTATACATAATAATATTTTGAAATTGTTTTGGTTTATAATAAATAAGGTGCAATAGTTTGCTATAGGAGCTAAAGTTTCCTACTCTAATAGTATATTGACTTAAGTAATCATCTAATCTTAAAGTTTAACCTATTACCTGTTAAAGAAAGCACAATGTTATTTACTTAAATTATATATTCAACATTTCTTTTTAGTGTTTTTCGACTAAAACTTCAATCTTTGAACCTTATAGTGAGCACCTAAATAATCATTAAGCCCAGTCATTGTATTGTGCACTGGAACTAATCTTTTCAGCCCAGTCATTCCGCACTGGACATAATTTATTAAGCCCAACCATTGTGCACTTGAAAGTTCATTTTGACCCGGATCTTTACACAATTAGCCGAACAGATTTACAATATATATATTAATTGTACACTTATTATATATATATATATATATATATATATAACATATTATACATGAAATTATATAAATATATTATATATCTACCGGCTATTTTTAGTTTAAGCAATTTGGTGAGAGGCTATTTAAGTTAATTCTTCTTTTATTCTTTTAAAGAAACGGTTGAGGACAGCCTCTATCCATTGTCTATATCGCACTTAACTGCTATTATGAAGCAATTGATATCAGGAAAATATAGTAACAATATTAACAATTTCAAAAACAGGATATCGCTCAATTTATTTAGTAATAAAAGGGTCAGGTAAGTGCACTTATATACATTGAGGGCAATGTCGTCCGAGATACTTTTGACCACAATGCATAGCAAGATATACTGAAATATCATGTATAGATTACAAGAGTGGAAGGTTACTATTAGTTCAGTTTCTTGGAATGTATGTGAAATATATACCGTGAAAAAAATGGCTAGTTTCATCTTTCTACACTTTTAATGTTCTACAACGATAGTATTCGTACCATCTTGCATCCAATTCGATAATTTTATTGTATACCTGCTATTTCAATTAGTCCAAGTATCAAATAATTTTGTCCATCATGACTTAAACAAATAAAGAGATTGAACCAGAGGCGGATCCAGAATTTAATGATTATGGGTGTCACTGCTTTTAATGCAAACTGACTATAGTGAAGAGATTGAATTTGAGTGTACCTTGTTATAACTTTGTATTGCTGTAATAAACAATTAAACTTTCTGGAAAAAAAATAAAACAGAAAGTTAGTAATACTTGTTTAACGAAATAAATTCTGAAAAATAAAAAAAAAACAGTATAGGAATAAATCGAGCCCACTGAATACACAGTGTGTCCTTAAGGAAATTATTCCCCTCAAGTACCCGAGGTGCTGGAATATATCCTCCCATGATAGAACGATTTAACTCACCAGTGTATTGGTACCAAAAACTCTGATGAACTGCGAACCACTCAATGGTCGTAAAACACACTGGAAAATATTGTGCAGAAGAAGAAGAAGAAGCTCAGAAAATTTTGTAAGGAAAGATTCTAGGATTCAAACTCTATTTATAGAGTTGCTAACATTGTTTCTGAAAAAGTTTGCAACCTTTCAGAAACAGCCATGGCTGTTGGAAAAGGGGTGTTTGAAATATT
>AWOL01S0053964.1:1998-12600 GCA_000715115.1 Nicotiana otophora | reverse complement strand
AGTTTTTGGTCCGATTTTAACCCTTTTAGGTAAAGGAACTTGTACCTTTGCTAGACACCCCCACACTTTGAAATATTTCAAGTTGGGTTTTCTTCCTTTCCATTTTTCATATGGAATAGATTGCGTTTTGCTGTGGGGTACTCTGTTGAGTATTCGGTTAGCTGTAAGGATAGCTTCGCCCCACAAACTCTGCGGTAATCCAGAACTTATTAATAAAGAATTCATCATTTCCTTTAATGTCCAATTTTTCCTTTCCGTAATTCTNNACCCCTATCACTTCTAATCATTTTGATCTTTTTATTCAATTGATTCTCCACTTCATTCTTGTATTGCTTAAATGCTTCAATTGCTTCATCCTTACTATTAAGCAAATAAACATAACAATATCGAGTGCAGTCGTCAATAAAAGTAATAAAATACTTTTTCCCACCTCGAGATGGTGTCGACTTCATATTACAAATGTCAGTATGAATTAAGTCTAAAAGATTTGAATTCCTTTCAATAGACTTATAAGGATATTTTACAAACTTAGACTCAACAAATATTTGACATTTTGATTTATTACCCTCGAATTTAGGCAACACTTCTAAATTAATTAACTTCCGCAAGGTTTTGTAATTGACATGTCCTAAACAAATATGCCATTAATCATTTGACTCCAATAAATAAGAAGAAGCTGCAATTTTATTCATACTGTCAATAACCTTTACATTTAGTTTGAAGAGGCCCTCTGTGAGGTAGCCCTTTCTAAAATACATTTCATTCTTGCTTACAACAACTTTATCAGAAACAAATACATATTTAAATCCGTTCTTAACAAGAAAAGAAGTAGAAACTAAATTCTTTCTAATAGTAGGAATATGAAGAACATTGTTAAGCGTTAACACCTTGCCGGAAATCATCTTCAGGAATATCTTCTCATAACCTTCAATCTTGGCTGTTGCAGTATTTTTCATGGAAAGCTCTTCTTCGGGACTAGCAATAGAGTAAGTCGCAAATGCTTCCTTGACATCACAAACATGTCGAGTGGCTCCAGAGTTAATCCACCACTCCTTCGGATTTTCAACTAGGTTGCATTCCGAAAGCCTTGCATACAGATCATCAATGTCATCATTCTTCTCCACTATGTTGGCATGTCCCTTCTTCTTATACTTTTTCGGGAGACGATAATCAGGGGCTTTGTGACCGATATTTCCACAATTATAGCAGCTGCCCTTGAATTTCTTTTTCTTCTGCTCCTTAGTCTGTCCAGAAGACCTCTTTCTCTTCTTACTTTTTGGAGCAGTCTCCTCAACGATATTAGCTCCCATGATCGTTGAATTTCCACGAGACTTCTTCTCGGCTATTTTGTTGTCTTCCTCAATCTTGAGACGAATCACAAGATCTTCCAACTTCATTTCTTTGCGCTTGTGCTTAAGATAGTTCTTGAAATCTCTCCACGAAGGAGGCAATTTTTCAATCATTGCAGCCACTTGAAATGCTTCATTCACGACCATACCTTCAGCAATAAGGTCATGAAAAATAAGTTGAAGCTCCTGAACTTGGGTTCCAACAGTTTTACTGTCTATCATTTTATAGTCTAGAAACTTGGCAACCACGAACTTCTTCAAGCATGCATCTTCAGTCTTGTACTTCTTCTCAAGTGCGTCCCATAATTCTTTCGAAGTATTCATCGCACTGTACACATTGTACAAGTCATCCTCTAAAGCGCTTAAGATATAGCCTTTGCAAAGAAAATCTGCCTGCTTCCACGCCTCAACAATCATGAATTTCTCGTTATCCGGCATATCCGCAGCAGGCACTGGAGGTTCTTCACTAGTGAATTTCTGCATACCAGGTGTGGTAAGCCAGAATAACACCCTTTGCTGCCATCCTTTGAAGTTGGCTCCGAAAAATTTCCCCGGTTTCTCTGCTGGTGGAACAGCAGTCCGGCTTGACGAGGCTATCGTCGTTTCCGTAATAGTCGCAGAAGAATTTCCGTTATCAATTGCCATTTCTCACTGTAAACAACAAAAGAGTTCAATTAATGGCAAAAATCAGAACAGTAAAT
Organism: Nicotiana otophora; assembly: GCA_000715115.1. Taxonomy (NCBI): domain Eukaryota; kingdom Viridiplantae; phylum Streptophyta; class Magnoliopsida; order Solanales; family Solanaceae; genus Nicotiana; species Nicotiana otophora. Next base: position 10,550 of record AWOL01S0053964.1, on the reverse strand, counting down.
AATACTGTTATTAACAAAAACAATATGTATAATAAATAAAACCGAAGTTTTTATATACTGTTTCATAGAAAAACGATGAAGTTTTTATGTTCTTCAAATCGTTTTACGAATTTCAATACTCTGATGAAGTTTTTATATCTTCAAATCAGAATAGTAAAACTCAAAAGGAGTAGAAAACCACACAGGTTTTAATCTCCACAAACAAAATACAGAATATAAAAAAAATAATTTCCTTAAGAATGTTATAACTCTGTATTGTTGTAATAAATAATTAAACTTTCTGAAGAAAAACAAAACAATTAAACTTGCTGGCATTGTTTCTGAAAAGGTTTGCAACCTTTCAGATTCAGCCATGGGTTATTCCGGATTGAATTTTTCGTTAATTATTTAATTAATTAATTAAATAATTGAAAAGAATTTTATCCAAAAAGATTAATCAATCAATCTTTGACCGAAGCCGAAGCCGAAGCCGAGCCGAGCGACGACGACGACGGCGCGAGGCTTGCCTTTTTCTTAACTCTTTAAGAGCTAGAAGAAGAGCAATTATATATATACCCATCAAAAGCCTTTTCTTCCTCCGATATGGGACAATGTCCCTTTCCCAAGGGAAACCCAAATATTTTATTTTCCCTCCATTTCTCATTCACCCTCTTTAAGCTACACAAGCTTAAAATCCCAACAAACCTTTAGACAGTTCGATCAATTTTCGATTCGGTTCAGTCCATTTTGAATTAATTCAATTCAATTTAAAAGATCTTTTTTATGCATAAATGAATATGTGATCACACAATTGAATAAGTTTTGTCCAATTTGGTCTAATTCTCTGGATTTAAATTCGATTAACGTGATTAAAAAAATAAAGTAAAAACAAAATTTTAAATTAGAAAATACACTTCAATCTACGTATAGCTAGATTAATATTATGTATTTGATACATCACTCTAAGTTTTTCTAAAATTAATAAAATAACATTAGATGGATAAAAAGAGAAAATGATTAAAATCACATTCAAATATATTTGAAGATCTAGAGAAAGAAAAAGGAAGCAAATATACAATTTAAATCTATATCTATATCTATATTATTATAAAAACATGATTATAATGTCGGATTACAATAATAACCTTATAATATTAAGCATAATAACTCACAATAAAAGGACATAACCGGAATTCTAGACATTAGCCTTATAATCCTATTAGTTTTAGGACATATACTACACGTTAGAAATCTTACATGATTACCTTTAGGAATTCTATTTGTATAATTACTTTCGGGCATAAACGTATAATATTTCGTACATGTTAGCATGTAAATCTAATATATTTAGGAACACGTTAGGTACTTCTTAAAAATTTCTATCACTAATTTAATTTGAAAACGTATTATAATATCCTATTACTAATTTAATTTGAGAATGTATTATATTGTTCAAATCCATTTAGAAAAAGGAGAGCTTATATATTGACTACCTATTGGTGTGGCTGCTTCAGTCCTTGCTACCTTTCCTGTCTCTTCTCTAGCCATCTTTACATATGTCAGAATTAGGTCATCGTCTCAATTCCGGCATTTATGGTGGTGGACATACTCGATTGGAATGGGAATAACTATTTAGTATTGGCTATTTTAAGGTAGTATTATTTTTGCCAGATAAACCTTACTGTGCAATGAATGTCGAACATCGAAAAGTAAAAGAAAGTCTAATTAATTTATGCACACCAGAGTAGAAACCTTTTGAGCATTCAACAAGAACAATGAAACATGCATAGGTAGTCAATCACAATTTTAGATTACCTTAAAGTTAAAATTATTTAATTTTTGTAGTTTTTAGGAAATATGAATATAATTATTATTTTTGGCAATGCAAGCGCAAATATCTCATATAATGATCTATAAATTATAAAATAACGTTTATTTTATAAGGGGTAGTCGAGTTCTACAAATAACCAATGAAAAATTAGTGATGCAAAAAAGTCGCTAATCTAATAAAGCACAATGATTCTTGTGGCTAATAGACATTGCAAAATAATCAGTTAATGAAGTTACATTTAAGGACGAGAATCACTCATTTCGTTTGACTGGAATACTGCTCACAGTAGTCTTTCTTTCCCACTTATTCATACAAATAACCAATTAAAAACTAGCAGTAATAATAAAATATAAATGTGTTTACCCGGAAAATCGGATAAAGTTAAATTTGAGTATGGTTCTAAAGATATGTGATATAATTTGATACAAACCGTATAGAGAAATAATAATATCTATGTTCTTGACTATGAGAATGAGAATAGTGAGCAAGAAGAATGAATAAAATAAAATAAAACGAGCACAATGAGATATCTTTCAGTATGAGAAGTGATCTTTGTTACAGTGTGTGAGACTGCCTTATGCTTACAAGGATTTCTCCTTTTATAGCAGAGGGATCCTATTTTATTTCACAATAAAAAAACATATAGTGGAGAACCCATGATGAATTGTCTCTTCCTCGATTCCCGTCAAGATTCTCTCTCTTAGTGCGGTTGTAACGGCTCTTGTCTGCGAGCTCGATACTGTCTCGAACTCGTTATTGGGTCAAGCCCTCGGCTTTGGCTTAAGTTCGACCTTCGGGGTGGGTGTAGCGCTTTTCCGACCACCCTCACGTTGCCTTGCAGATCGATTTGGTCATGGGCTCGATAATAGTATCGAGCCGACTCCTCGATCAGTCTTTGGAACTTGAGGCTCGTTTGTACTGTCTTCGGGACTCATCCCAAAATTCCACTCTTGTTGCTTACCATTCGGACTCGATCAAACGTAGGAAGGCCGAAATCTATTTCGACCGTATACAAAATGGTACGAATTAGCTAATTAAAGAGTAACATCTTTAGAGCCCGTTTGAACATAAGATTTTTAATTTTCATTTGAAGATGAATTTTAAAATTTTTCAAAAATTTGAAAAATTCTAAAAAGCTGTTTTTCAAAATTTTCATTCAGATCACTCACAAAAATTCAAAAATAACCCAAAATTATATTAATGTCCAAACACAACTTTAATTTTCAAATACCACCTTCACTTAAAAATATTCTTTTTTTTTGAAATTTTACAATTCTTATGTCCAAACGCCCACTTAATATCTTCATATGTTGCATGAAATTAACACTTTTATGGTTATAAATTTCGCATATCTTGCATAAACTATTAGTTGCATCTATTGTTATATATTTTTACTATCGGCTATCTTACATTAATGTTTTGATTTACAGTTTTTCTCATCTTGTGGCTGGGGTATTACGTGCGAGGCACGTACATAGAGGCTAGTTATTATAAAAGTACGAATACAATATTGATAGATTAAAATAGTCCTAAAATATTAATTAGAAGAACTCATCGGGAAAGGACATAAATATAATAACCTATTTTTCGGACTATAATACTTTGTATGTTAATTTTTTTAATATTTAAGATTTTAACATTAAAAAAATTTATCTATTAAAAAATATGTACGAAAGTTTAAAAAAATCAATTTCATAAGAATCCTCCGTATTGGCAATACGTTACCGCTCCATAATGTCCAATACCAAGAAAAAATAAAAGTAATGCTAAATGGAATGCATAAAGCGTTGAAATTGATAAAATAAAATATCTCCACGATAATATATTTTTATATTTATATTTAAACTATTTTTCTACTCAAATAAAAAAATATTTATCAATTTTTTTCATGTAATATTGAAAAATATACCCAATTATTAAACAACAACTAAGAAAATAAAAATATGTGAGAAAGAGAAAGAAATATGGTTGGTAAGAGTCAATACGAGTAATGATTCTGTAAACATAAAGATCTAAAACTGAAATGTCAGATCGATCTTTTTACTCTTTGAAAATAAAATATATGGTGAATACAATTATAATTAAGATTAAATAATCAATACAAGATATGAACTAATATTAAGATGTGGATCGACATAAAATAATTTTTTTTCCATGTTAAGACCAAATAATTAACCATTTCAATTAATTATTTAGCAAGAGAATCCAATTCAATTATTTTTTTATCATCATATGAGTAAAATTATTTTTTAAGTTAAAAACATCTTAGGGTACATAAATTTATTCCATAAAAAGTGCGTTAGAGATTAAAAAAATTAGAACACAAAGTAAAAAATGTTAGTATAGTATTAAGAATCAAAATGCCATATAAGTGTTTGAGTAAGCACAATCAAAGCTAAATCCTGAACAAGAACAAGCTTTCAAGACTATATTATAAAGAGTCGACTATGGTATAGCGGGATTATCCTTTGTAGATATCTCCGATGGAATCGAAATAATATTTTTATGTCATGCATTACTTGCAAATGTCATATCAAGGGGCATGATACTAGGGCTGTGCATGGATCAGATCACATCGGATTTAGCACATTTCGGATTAAAATTTCGGATTTCAGATTCTACAAAATGCAATCTGAATTAATATCAGATCAGATCGGATTATACGTATTATTAAGGTTATTGCTAATCTAATCGGCTAATGCATCTACCTTATCTGCTTCTTATGTATTATGTGCTAATATAAACATCTCTTTACTTTTCATCCCTTTTATCAGCATTGCATCTCTAAGAAACTATTTCTCTGGAGGTTTGAGTTATTATGCCTCTAAGTTGCAAAACTCATACTTATATTTTCTTTGTAGAAGAGGCAATACAGCAAGAAAAATTTATGTTTCTGCAATTATGAGGGTATGATGGTGTCAATATAGCTAAATCCAGCAATTGTAAAGGTAATAACTTGGAGGAAGATCTAAAGAAAGTACTGGCTATCCGAAATTAAAGTGTAGTATTTATACATGCCCTATTAATTTCAGATCGGATCAGGTTAAAATTATACCAATCCAAATCCGATCCAGATATCCAAAATTTTACTAAACATAATCCGAAATCCAATTTAAATATCCGAAATTCGAAATTCAAAATTGAGCGGATCGGTTCGGATTTCGTATATCCGATCTAATTGCACAACCATACATGATATTGTTAGCAATAATAACAAGTGGTGTAACAACAACAATTTTATTATGAGGCACTCACTTTAGACCTGATATACCTATTCAAACAATTGAAATAACCATCACAAATATATCAAAGCAGAACAATAATACTAAATTTATAACGAAAACAAAATTGATAATATGGGATGAAGCGTTTATGACTAAGTATCAAATGATCAAAACAATTGTCTAGAGTTCTTGTCATGACCCCAAATTCCCTCCGTAGGAGGTCGTGATGGCACCTAGTCTCTAAGACTAGGTAAGCCTATCAATGCAGAATAATTATAAATATCTGAAAATAAATAAATTACAATTCAAATGATTACAACTCCCAAAACCCGGTAGAAATAAGTCACAAGTTTTTAAGAATTTATTCTCAATGTCTCTATATATCAAGTTCTAAATAAAATATAAGGAAGCAACATAAAATGATAGAAGGGGACTCCGGAGTTTGCGGACGCTGGCAGATATACCTCGAAGTCTCCGTGCGCAGGTAACTCACTCACGTCTAGGCAGGTAAGATATACCCGGATCTGCACAAAAAGATGTGTAGAAGCGCAGTATGAGTACACCACAACGGTACCCAGTAAGTGCCAAGCCTAACCTCGGTAGAGTAGTGACGAGGTCAGGTGAGGCCCTACTGAAATATAATAATGGCATGGTAAAATGTTTAACAATATAGTAAAATAAAATTACATTGGAAGCGAATCAAATAGTATGTCACATTTAATGACACCAAATAATTGCAAATAATATCTCGTGGAATCAAAACAGAATTTCCTTCAACTTTATGAAAATCACAACAATTAATCGAAGGCAACTATGACCATAAATCAATATCAACAAGGGCACTATCGAGGTACCGCCTCGTAGTCCCAAATTATAAATAATTTCACAATATCTCATTTCCTTATATCACCGCGGGAGCCTTCACGATTTATTTAAAGAAAATATTTTTTCCGAAATAGCATCCCGCGTTTTAGCCACCCTTATCACACCGCATGACTTCTAGTAGTCACCCCTACTAGCCACGCGTATCAAGCCACCCTTATCTCACCACATGCATTTCAATACTCAGACCTTATACCACCGCATGCGTATTAATATCACAATATATCACAATTTGTACCTCAAGTGCCCAATATTTCAATTTTTCACAATAAATCAACAACAATATTTTTCAATAATAAAGAGCTCACGGCTCATGCCAGAATAATCCAACAATAATATTGTTTTTTCCACAATAAAGAGTTCACGGCTCCATCACAATGAGTACCAAAAATATTTTACGAAAATATTCAAGAATAAATAATTCAGGAAAATAATATTTCAAATTTTTTAATACGTTGCTTCAATATCAAATTTAAAAATGTCAAATACTTCATATTAATAATATTTAATTTAAAGAAAATCAACCTTCAAATAATGCACAGTATAAAAGAAACCAAGTTTCAATTAAATAGGTAAACCAATTAGCAGGAAAAGGTCGAGCAACTTTAAGGTATACAAATCAAATCAATAATGGAGAATATAACGAGATTTAATAATTTAATTAATATGCAACAGTGATCTTCATAATTTGAATACATAATCCTTCACATTTAGTCCGTGTACACACTCGTCACCTCGTGTACACGACTTTCATCACATTACAATTAATACCAATCCTGGGAGAATTACCCCCACACAAGGTTAGACAAGTCACTTACCTCGACTTGCTCCAATTTAACCAAGTAATATGTTTTTTCCTCGATTTTTCGATTCCGGTCGACTCTTATCTAGTCATACATAATTCGATACAGTCAACAAAAATTATAGAATTAATTCTATAAGAAAATACTACATTTGTTTAATAAAAATCCGAAATTAACTCAAAAATGGCCCGTGGGACCCACGTCTCGGAATCCGACGAAAGTTACGAAATATGAACGCCCATTCAATCACGAGCCTAACCATACCAAAATGACTAAATTCTAATAACAGTTCGGCCCTCAAATCCTCAAATCTATCCAAGAGGGTTTTTCGCATTTTTTCTAACTTAAATCACCAATTAATTGTTAAAACCAGTGATAGATTCGGGTAATCTAACAAATATTGAGTTAAAAACACTTACCCCAATGTTTTCTCTGAAAATCTCTAAAGAATCGCCACAATCCGAGCTCCAAATCGTTAAAAATTGAAAAATGCGACGAAGTCCCATTTTCTGAACTTAAACATTCTATCCAATGGTTTCTTCTTCGCGGACGCGACCCTTGCCTCGCGTTCACAAAAAATATGCTGCCAAACTTTCCTCTTCACGAACGCGACCAACGCTTCGTGAACGCGAAGCTTTGCTAACTCAGACCTTCGCAAACGCGTCCCTTATCTCGGGAACGCGTAGAACAAAAGACTAGGGGTTCCCAGCTGCCTCGTTCTCCTTCGCGAACGCGATGCCACTCACGCATTCACGATGCACACACAGACCATACCTTCGCGTTCACGTCCTCCCCTTCGCGAACGCGAAGAACAAAACCTTACACTCAGAAAACACTCTTCGCGAACGCGTCCTACTCCTCGCATTCGCGATGTTTCCACTGACCACACCTTCGCGAACGCGAAGAACAAACTTCTGCAACAAAAACCAGAAAAGCACCATACAAACTTAGTCGAATCTTCAAATCACATCCAACAACACTAAAAACACGAATCACACAAAGATTCAAGCCTAATGAACTTTGAAACTTTCAATTTCTACAAACAACACCGGAACCTATCAAATCAAGTCCGATTAACCTTAAATTTTGTACGCATGTCATAAATGACATAACAGAGCTATGCAAATTTTCAGAATCGGATTTCGACCCCGATATCAAAAGGTCAACCCCTCGGTCAAACTTCCCAAAAATTCAACTTTCGGCATTTCAAGCCTAATTCCACTACGGACTTCCAAATCAAATTCCGATCATGCTCTTAAGTCCAAAATCACCATACGGAGCTGTTGGAATCATCAAAATTCTATTCCGGGGTCGTTTGCACATAATTCGACATTCGGTCACTATTTGAACTTAAACTTTAAATATTTTCATCAAAATTCCATATCTCGGACTAGGGACCTCAGAATTTGATTCTGGGCATACGGCCAAGTCTCAAATCACGATACGGACCTACCAGAACTGTTAAAACACTGATCCGAGTACGTTTGCTCAAAATGTTGACCAAAGTCAACTCAGCTGAGTTTTAAACCTCTAATTCACATTTTAATCCATTTTTCACCTGAAAACTTTTCGAAAAATTTTACGGACTGCGCACGCAAGTCAAGGAATGGTAAATACTGCTTTTCGAGATCTTAGAATACATAATTAATTATTAAATTTAAAGATAACATTTTGGGTCATCACATTCTCCACCTCTAAAACAAACGTTCGTCCTCGAACGGAGTTAGAAAAAGTACCTAAGCTGGTGAATAAGTGTGGGTAACGGCTGCGTATATCATGCTCGGTCTCCCAAGTCGCCTCCTCGACCGGATGACCCCTCCACTGAACCTTCAC